>BQNB010000692.1:104625-161313 GCA_026074375.1 Tanacetum coccineum | reverse complement strand
GACGGCTCATCATGCATAGACGGTTCTAGGGCCGGCCCGATACTTACGAGTCTGGAAGGAATGGAATTCACATATGCTCTAAGATTAAGGTTCGACGCTACCAATAACGAAGCTGAATATGAAGCTTTGATAGCCGGCCTCCGGATAGCAGACAAATGAGAGTAAGAAATCTTCAAGCAAATATAGATTCGAGGCTTGTGGCTAATCAAGTAAATGAGACTTACATAGCAAAGGAGTCAGGCATGATCAAATACTTAGAGAAGGTCAAAAACCTTACCAACGCTTTCAAGGAATTCTCTAACAAACAAGTACCCAGAGTAGAGAACAAAAAAGCAGACGCGCTAAGTAAGATGGCATCCACCAGCTTCGTCCACCTGAGCAAACAAGTATTTGTAGAAGAACTCAAGAAAAAATCAATAGATGAAAAGGAAGTGCTAGCGGTAGTAGAAAAAGAAGGACGCACATGGATGACTCCAATCTATGAGTACCTCGCGAAAGAAATTCTTTCAGAAGAAAAGAGGAAGGCAAGATCCATACGCCGCAAGGCATGTAGATATGCCGTGACAAACGAAATCTTGTACAAAAGGTCCTTCCTCGGGCCATGGTTACACTGTGTTGGGCCGCTGCAGGCAAACTACGTTTTAAGAGAAATCTATACGGGGTCATGCAGCATGCATGCCGGTCTAAGATCTGTAGTGGCAAAAGCTCTAAGATCAGGGTATTATTGGCCAACTATGCATGCAGATTCCAAAAAATTGATAAGGGAGTGCAATAGCTGCCAGGTCCACTGCCCCGTGCCAAGAAACCCACAGCAGAACTTGACCCCCATCACATCCCCATGGCCATTTTACAAATGGGGATTGATATAGCCGGACCTTTCCTGAAGGTCCCGGTAGAGTCAAGTTCCTGATAGTAGCAATTGATTACTTCACCAAGTGGATAGAAGCAAATCCGGTGGCGACCATAACGGGGGCACAGATTAAGAAGTTTGTGTGGGACAACATAGTTTGCAGATTTGGTCTACGAGGAGAAATAATATTCGACAACGGAAAGCAGTTCAGGGATAACCCATTCAAAGATTGGTGCAAAAAGCTATGTATCCGCCAGTGTTTCGCTTCCGTTAAGCAAAATGGCTTGGTAGAAAGGGAGAATAGGAGTTTAGGTGAAGGAATCAAGGCACGGTTAGACGAAAGAAGCAAAAATTGGCTGGAAAAAATCTCACATGTCTTATGGGCACATCGCACTATGATCAAGTCAAGTAATAGAGAAACGCCATTCTCACTAACGTATAGAACGGAAGCGGTGACCCCAGTAGAGATCGCATGCCAACCTTGAGAACTGCGGAAGTTGATATGATAAAAAACGATGAGGCCTTGGAAATCAACTTAGACCTTTTGGAAGAGAGAAGAGACCATGAAGAAATTCAGGAAGCAAAGAGCAAAGCCAAGATGGAAAAATACTATAATACCAGGGTTCGCAACACAAGTTTCAAGCCGGGAGACCTCATCTAACAAAACAATGAAGCAAGCCATGCGAAAGATGGAGGCAAGCTCGGACCTAAGTGGGAAGGACCATATGAGGTCACAGAAGCATTAGCGTACAAGCTTAGAGACCGTAACGGGAACATCCTGCCGCGAACATGGAATGTCTGCAACCTTAAGAAATGCTATGTGCATGAAATATAAACACCTCTCCTACGCAGGATAAGCAGCGAAGAGGGCACTTCCTGAACTTTTTTTTATTATTATTGTAATGTCTTTAAGTTTTAATGAATGAAAAGGTGAAGCCTAGCTACCTTCATAAGTTTTACTTTAAATTTTTATTTACTTTTTACTTTGCAAAGTTACTTGAATATTACAAGAATTGGTAAGACGCGCACGCAAAAGGGTATGACCCCATGTAAACATTATCCCGTATAATAAAAGGATGAGTAACCTAACAATCAACTCAAGTACATAAGAGGTATTGCAAGCCCGGTACTGGAAAATGACCCGCAAGCATTTTACTAAGACTATCATCACAAACGCATAAAATTGGTATTAAAAGATACCAATCAAAACACATTATCAAAGTATAAAACTATTAAGTGTTACATAAGTGGACATCATTGTTTAAACTAGTGGTCGTAAACATGACTAGACATACAAATTGTTTAAAGTACAAATACCGCCGCAAAAAGGCCACACACGGCCGCGGTAAGAAACAAAAAAGGAGATAGGAACTTAGGGCATACCCAACAGTGGGAAGCACCACCACAGTGGTAGACCCAACTACTCCAGAGAAGTGCCCAACTCTTCTTTCTCAAAGGTCACAACAGGAGGGTCTTCATCATGCGTTTCTGTATCCAAAACTTGATCATTGGAAATTGAAAGAGGAGGAACAACATCGGAAGATGCAAAAGTTGTAGAAAGAGTAGTGATGGGTTCAGGCATTACAAGAGCAACAGAAGTACTAGCCTCACCGGTTAAACTCTTAGAAGACAAGGGCTCAGCAAGAGGAATCATAACATCCGTGAGCGACAAGCACTTCTCCTTAATCTCTCGCTTAACCCTTTGGACCCGCGAGTGGACGACTTGAAGGGAAGAGGATATGGAAGTCTCCCCAAGGACTACATTATCTTCCGGCCTATGGATAGGGAGCATGAGTTATTCCGGGGATGGTTGCAGGTCTTCCACTTCAGGGATCACATCTAAAATTCCCTCCAAACGGAGGGAATCCATGAGATCAACAATGCTTGAATCTTTCTTGGATTTTAACTCAGAGATGTGGAAACTAGAAGGAGGGTTGAATAGTTTTTACCGTTTTAAAATTAAAACTTAGATTGTAGACTTATGTGAATTCAAGAGATATACACAAGTGTATATGATAGCGATGCAATAAGTAAATAAACTATCTACGAAATGGTATGCAAGTTAAAGATAGACTAGATCAACACCTAATGACACGGGTTGATTTATAGTGGTTCGGAATATGAAGTCCTCTTCAGCACCTATTCCACTCCCATGTACACCAACTTGAGAGTTATCTTTTCTATGTCAACAAGCTCCTTTTAGGCGCGAGAAAACCGTACACGTCGCTTACACTTTTTCTGGAACTAAGCTAAATACCGAGTTATACTTCGAGATAGAACCAATCTAACACACTACGTATTTTGAGGCCTAAATACTAACCTATCATACACATATGATACACACAACACACAACACAAGATATACAAGATGAATGATTATGACAAACGTGATGACACAACTAAACTATTAACACTTGAAGCTTGACGTCTTCTTGAGTGTTCTTCACTAAAGAGTGGAATGAGTTGATCACTTGTAATGGATTATGTAACAAGTATAATGATCAAAGAATATACAAAAGATAAAATATATGTGAGAAAAATATTTGTCAAGAGTTGTATAAAATGAATGAATGAGGTTGGTATTTATAGGCAACCATTTGAAATTCAAATATGTCCTTGGGGAATGAAACGTGTGACCCACGGATCTACCATCCCCTGGATCTGTCTAGTTATTTGGTGGATCCATGGGTGGAGTTGGGTCAAAATTTGTCATTTTGTGATTAACCTCAAATCTATACAAAATAATGTTTTGTACTTATTAAAACTAGTTTAATGGATTATTCTAGAAGAAAATATTTTTTATCACTAATAAGGAAAGATTTTCTAGATTTGGAAAGATTGTTTCCACTTATGGGTAATCTTATTTTGTCTTACATGATTAATATAACTAGCTTATAATTAATCATGTGTTAGCTTAAATCATTTGATTAGAAAAGATTTGTGCAAATGATAACATTTTTCTTTGATCATTAACTATGTTTAATAATGCCATATTCACACCTTAAGTGATATGTCAGCGTCAAGTAAATTTTCGACTAAATAACTTGTTTACGTAAAATTTTACGTAGTATGACATTATATTTGTTATTATCAAAACATGAAGATCATTAAATATAAATATTGTTTTTGCGCGAATATTTGTATTAACAATCTCCCCTTTTTTGATGATGACAAAATATAAACTCATGCTTATTTATAATGTTTAGAAATATAAGTTAATTTAGTAGATGAGGTTTACATATCTTCTCACCTTTTTGTCAATAGATAAAAGTGTTGTAGAGGCGATCTTGCAAGTCTTGTTTTTGACGAATGCTAAGTCACTTGGTTACGAATGCAAAGTAAAAAATAACGACTAAGTTGCAAGTGCTCCCCCTTGGTGTATGCTCCCCCTTGCTTGGGGCCTCACAAGTTATTCGAAGCTAATGGATGTGTTGTACCAAAACAAAAGTTAGTGACACAAGCAAATATATTATATAACAATCATAAATGCTCACACATATACTTTTACAGCAATAACAATAACCATCATCAAGACTACAAATTAATGTTAATCTATTATATGGGATAAGCTAAATTTAGCAATAAAGGCACCATTACATGATGAAGCTTTAATTAGAAAATTATAGAAAAACTATTAAAAATCCTAAAATTTTGGATAGAAAACATTTTCCCATATAATCCGAGGGGTGAGGTGAGGTGATTATGCGGCTAATGCGAAAAGTAAGGTGGGTGTGATGAAGGGCTGAGGTGGTGTCGAATGTAGGAGAACATGTAGTTGACACGGTTTTGGTGCATTTAGATTTCATGCCTTGTGGTGCTACAACATTGACAAAACATGTTGTGGAGGTGAGGCATGTCATTTGGATGAACAAAATCCAAAATGTTTAGAGGATTAGGAAAATCTTGATTTCCAAGATTTGGTGGTGGATGGTGAATGCTTTCTCGTGGAGGTGCATTGTTGTTGAGGAGAGGTGTATTGTTGTAAATGTTGACAAACAAAGGTTGGGTTGATGGCAATGGTTCAAATTCGGGTGGTGGATTTGGAAAACCAGGAGGTGGTCTAGAGACACGTGGTGGTAGAGATGGATTAGAGGGGCTTGGTGGCCAATTACCCATGGTTTGAACATAAGGATCAATTGGTGACACTTGAAGTGGAGGAAGTTCTTAAAGTTTAAGTTTTATCAGAATGACAAAACGAAGTTTAGGTGGTGATGCAACATGGGTTGGTGTTGGAGACTCACTTGGTGATGATGAAGAGGTGTAGTGTGTGCTTTTGCTAGAGATTGATTTTGATGGAGCTTGTAGTGGTGAGAGTGATTTCTTTCTAGGAGGTGGTGAAGGAGTTCTTTCATTTGGTTGTTCTTTACTTGAGGATATGAGGTTGACATAGTTCGGATACTTGACACTCATTCTTGCGGTTTTTCTTTTGAAGTTTGGTGAAATTTTTTTGGATGAACTAGTCATAGCTATGAACTAGCAAGGTTGTATGTGAGAAATATGGTGAAAATGTAAAGAGAATGGTGTTTGAGGGTAATGATTATAAGGAGAAAGTGGTGATATGAATTGTATAATGGTTCTTGGATTATATGGAGAACATGTTATATCCTAAGGTTTAAGATCCCACATAGTATCATATAGCATGGTTATAAGATAAAGTAGAAAAAGTTAAAAATTAAGAAAATTCGAATTTTGGCGCCTGGCCTGGATGAGCCACGGATCCACCAAAATAACGGATGGATCTACCATATGGTGGATCCGTGGGTCGCAAATATCACCAAAAACAACCAGAACATCATTTTTCACCCAAAACGCAAATCTAATTATCATGCAAGTAATATTTTTTACTACCAAATAACATTGACATGATTAGATATTCATAATGCATAGCATAATAAAGAGAGTACGTAGTTTCAACATCTAGTGTACGCATGCAAGTTCAAATAAACAAGTTAACAACCCAAAGAGAAATTAATAAGACAATTAAAATGTTTCATAAACAAGTTATTCTTCAACACATCATTTTCCTTCAACATCTTGTAGAAGTATGAGCAAACGCTCAGACCCAAGTTTGTACAATCGCCTCATGTCTCTCTTTGCTCATTGGACATGTTAGGATCGTCCTTAAGAGCCCTATTATAAGATCTAGGTGAATGCTTAGTACTAGGCAAGTCCTCATTATCCGAAGGTAGAGATTCAGTTGTGGATGAGGTGGTTAATTGAGTCCGTTTAGATTTTCCTACATTCCTAGTTCTTTTGGGTGGAGGTTTCTTGGGTTGTTTTGCCTTAAGTGAGGACATTTTCCTAGGGACAAGTTTGTAACGTTCATCAAATGACCCTGGTGCCATGTTTGCTTTAAGGTTCTCAAAGAGACGAGTTAAGATCATGCCATATGGTAGAACTTTGTGTCGTCTATCCCTAAAGAAGTACATCCTCCTGACCATGAAGTAGGCAAGGTTGAAGGGTTGTCCATTTTCTAAGCAATACAACATCAAAGCAATAACCGCTTGAGTGTGGTCTCTATTTCCTATGGCAGAATAAACGTTCTCCCTAATGACTAGTTCACAAGGCCTAAGGTGATCAAAGAGCTCATTTGTTTCGATTTGGTTTGGCAACTTGTAGATGGTGTTTCCCTCTTTGTACATCTTTTCATGAACGGTTCTTCTATAGATTAAGTTACGAATATCATCAAGAGCAGGAAGACATGAGTTGTAAGGTTCAATTTGCTTTAGGATTTTCTCTAGTTCATCAAGACCCCATGCATCAGAGTAGATACAAATGCCTTGATTAGGGAGATGAGTAAGCTCAGAAAATTGAGCAAGAGAGAGGTTGAAATGATGATTGTTGATAACGAATTGGATTGAGAAATGGTTGTTGAAGTCTCTTTCTAGCCTAAGAGTTTTGTAAAACTCAAAGATGAACCTAGGGCAAATTTTCTCTTCTAGAGATAACAAGCAATTAAAACCTATGGCGGTAAACTTGGCCACTGAGTCATCACTAAGGTCATTATAGAAGGATGGGTCAATGGTTCTTCCCTCATGAACATATCTACTTTCTAAAGTCGTATAGATATCCCTAAGTGAATCAGACATGTTAGGATCATTATAGATTTTTGGAGCATAAGAACGGGTTTTCTTGTAGTCTTGTTGGTATTCGCTTGGCATTTTGGTACCTACGTAATTTATAGTGATTTCAACGAGAAATTATTATAAATGGCAATGACTCGATAAGTGAAACTATAATGTGATTGTATGAACTTGATGTGGATGTAAAGTTTGCTTGACTCTAACAAAATGAAAATAGTGATAATAATAATAATAAGCAAACCTTGATGCACAACCTATGTTTGATATTTCTCTAAATGAATGAACCGAACAATGCCTATGAGTTAAGCATTTCGTATACACATTCAAGAGTCTTAATGCATGAAGAAAAAGTTTTTGCGTTGTATTAACAATGTAGTTAAACAACCCTTGTTTTGGAAAGTTCCTAGAAGTGAAAATTATAACTTGAGGTTTTTTTTATCGAAAATTGATTATTGGCGAATCAGTTCAATTATGCTTTTTGAGTATCAAAGTAGTTATACATTATTGTATCTTAGTTGTAATTGTATGAAAATAACAAGCAAAATTAAAAACCCCAAATTATATGATTTGATTAAAATCGAAACCCTAGATATGAAATCAAAAAGAAAATAAGATGAAATCACTTACAATAGTTGTTATAGATTGATGATTTGTTGATGATCTTGTAGATTAGTTGCTCCAATTGCCTATTAAATTTAATGTTATTTGAGGGTTTTTTGGTGTAAGTTCGTGAGAGTGTTTTGTTTAAATGATTGGTTTGTGATCCCAATTTGTTTAAAATCAAGTATTTACCCACGATTTGTGACACACGGATCCACTAACATAATTACGGATCTACCATGGGTGGATCCCAAGGTCCGCAAGGTTTCATAAAGAATAACGGACAAAGTTGAAGTTATGAGCAAAAATTGAGATACGTGTTGGGTGTTGTGTTTTTGGCAATTGGAATGTGTTATACATACTATTAGGGGTATGTGATATAATTTTCGGAGTCGACGTCCAAGTTTTGAGTGAACCGTGCAACTTGTCGTGAATTTCCCGATGGAATTTCAACGTAGTCGATCCTACTAGGAGTGTGTTATCTTTTAGCATAAGTTTGACCATTACTAATAACACAATCATTTATGAACATTTAGACTTAACAAAGCATCGTCAACACAAGTGTGAGTTGCAATTCGATGATTGTTCTTTTCGTCCTTTTCAATCGATTTCGTAATTTTCATGTATTGACCATACATGTAGATTTTGAAGATATCTATGGTCATTTTATTGATATTTTCATTATCTAGTAAAATTCTAATCTCGATTATGTTCATGATCGGAAGTTTTGTAATTGGAACTTGTAATGAGAATTAACATCTTTTGAATAATGAATAATTACTTTATTAGAGTTTCCGCTTACGATTATTTTTAGGATGATGAAGGATCACTATCCATGATAAGTTTCATCATTCCTAATCCTAATCTTAAATAATTAAATACTTCACGTTTTAAAGGCTTAGTAAATATTTCAGCTATATTGTCTTCGGATGCAACTTTCTCGATAGAGATATTGCCCTTTGGACGTTATCGCGTAGAAAGTGATGACGGATTTCTATATGTTTAGTTCTATAGTGTTGTACGGGGTTTTTACTTAAGTCGATAGCTCCTTTATTGTCGCACATAATCAGAAGTCGAGGCGTATGCCGTAGTCGATGAGAGCTTGTTTCATCTATAGTGCTTGTTGACATGCCTTTCCGACGGAGACATATTCGGCTTCGGTCGTGGAGATAGCAAGGGCCGTTTGTTTCTTAGCGAACCAAGATGTTAAACAACATCCCATGAACGTACAAACGCCACTAGTGCTTTTGCGATCAACGTAATCGCCTGCATGGTCGGAGTCGGCATAAACTACAGTTTCTATTCTGGTTCCTTTCGGATACCATAATCCTAAGTGACTAGTTCCTCTAATATACCTAAATATACGCTTAACGGCTTCTAAATGGGTAGTCTTAGGATTTTCTTAGAAACGAGCACATAAGCAAACACTAAACATAATATCGGGCCTACTTGCAGTTAAATAAAGTAAACTACCAATCATACCTCGATATTTAGAGCTATCCACGGAGTCGGCTTCATCATCTTGTTGTTCAAAAGGAACCGTTTCTAAAATTTGGGTTCTTTGTTTCTAGCAACTGGCAGAAAATCACTATTCAAGATAATATGCCAATGATCTAAATCTTTTGCTTTAACATAAGTTTCAAATCTATTTTTCCAATAAATAAAATGATCACTTTCAAAAAGAGGTGGTCTTTGCATAGATTTCCCTTCTAGATATTTATCCGAATCCATAAATCGATTCAAGCTTTAATGTATAATATACGTTAAAGGTAACCTGGCTCTGATACCAATTATGGAAACTAGAAGGGATGGGGGGTTGAATAGTTTTTACAGTTTTAAAATTAAAACTTAGATTGTCGACTTATGTGAATTCAAGAGATATACACAAGTGTATATGATACCGATGCAATAAGTAAATAAACATTCTACGAAATGCAAGCAAGTAAAGATAAGAAAGATCAAACCGATGACACAATGATTTATATTGGTTCGGCTACGAAGTTCCTCTTCGCCCTACTCCACTCCCCAAGTACCCAACTTGAGAGTTATCTTCACTATGTCAACAAGCTCCCTTTATGGGGAGCGGAGAATACCGAAAAACACGGTCGCTACACTTATTTCCAGTACTAAGCTAAAAAAGACGAGTTCTACTTCGAGATAGAACCAATCTAACACACTATTATTTTTGAGGCCTAAATACTCAACCTACATACACATATGATACACCACAACACACAACACAAGATCTACAAGATGAATGAATTACACAAAACGTGATGACAAACAACTAAACTATTCACTACTTTGAAGCTTGACGTCATCTTGAGTGTTTCTTCACTAAGAGATGAATAAGTTTGATCACTTGTAATGGATTATGTAGCAAGTATAATGATCAAAGAATATATAAAAGATAAAATATATGTGAGAAAAATATTTGTCAAGAGTTATCTAAAATGAAAGAATGAGGTTGGTATTTATAGGTAACCTTTTGAAATTCAAATCTGTCCTAGGGGAACAAGACATGCGACCTACGGATCCCCCATCTTCTAGATCTGTCCAGTGCTTTTGGTGGATCCGTGGGTGGAGCGGATAAAATTGTCATTTTGTGATAACACCCACATCTATACAAAATATGTTTTTGATACTTATCAAAACTAGGTTAATAGATTCCATCTAGAATAAAAATATTTCCTTATTCACCAATAAGGAAAGATTTTCTAGATTTGGGAAGATTTGGAAAGATTGTTTCCACTTATGGTTAATCTTATTTTGTCTTACATGATTAATATAACTAGCTTATAATTAATCATGTGTTAGCTTAAATCATTTGATTAGAAAAGATTTATGCAAATGCTAATATTTTTTTTGATCATTATCTCAACATCAGCGTGGCATGATACTTGGAGCTCGGTTGGTCCTTTGTCATATGTTATCTCGAACAAGGACATATTTAGAGCTGGTTTTTCTTTGGATTTGAGGGTGGCTGATATAATTAGCCATGATGGCTTGGCCTACTGAATGGAATGTGAAGTACCCTAGTTTGACTAGCATTAATATTCCTATTCTTTCTAATGCTACTTATGGTATTACGCTTAGGGACCTAAACAATAAGAAAGCAACTTTCTCGGTCTCGGCTATGTGGGAATGTATCCGCCCTCGTAACATAGAGGTTAGTTGGTTTCATGTGGTTTGGTTCTCGCACCAAATTCCTCGTCACGATATTCTCTTATGGCTGGTTGTTAAGCGAAAGCTTAAAACTCAAGACCTTTTGAGGCAATGGGATGTTAGTAACTCTACTAAATTAAACCTGCCTATTTGTCTGTTATGTGAAGCTCAACCGGACTCGCACGATCATTTATTTTTTGAGTGCAGGTTTTCATCTTGGATTTGGGAGCGTGTTAAAGGTGTTACGGGTATCCCTAATCTGCCTTCAACTCTTAATGCTATTGTTGATTTCCTTACTCCCTTTGGCTAAAATGAGGTCTATCAGAAGTGTTGTATGTAAACTTGTTTTTGCAGCTTCATGTTACTTTATTTGGCAAGAGCGTAATTTTTGGCTCTTTAAGAAGATGAAGAGGTCTCAAGATCATATTCTGGACATGATCAAGTCTAATGTTCGTTTAAAGCTGTTGACGTGCTCATTCAAGCAGACGTCTAATGTCTTAATGATTGCTAACATTTGGAAGTTGCCAATGTCGCGGATTCAGTCTCCTCAACACTAACGATATGTCATTTTTTATTATTTTATGTAAGTTGAAGTGGTTTTTCCCGATAGGTGCTATTGTTAAGGTATTCCATGTTTGTGTGGATCTTGGGGTTTGTCCCAAGTAGAGTCTGAGCAAGTTCAAGCGTCTGCTTGAGGTTAATGTGGTACCTTAACCACATTTCATTATATTGAACCATTTTTTGGTGTAATATATTTTACCGGGGGCAAGTTGTCCCTTTTACCTAAAAAAACTATGTTTAATAATGTCTTATTCATACCTTAAGTGATTTGTCGGCATCAAGTAAACTTTTGACTAAATAACTTGTTTATGTAAACTTTTACGTAGTATGACATTATATTTGTTATTATCAAAATATGAAGATCATTAAATATAAATATCGTTTTTGCGCGAATATTTGTATTAACAATTACCATAAGCTTGATAAAGGATCAAAAACCTCCCAACGCTTATGCTGTAAGCAACTAATGAATTTACTATCCAAGAGTCTTATAAAGAGTTTGTTAATGTTAGGTGAAATGGTAACTGAAAAACCAGAAAAGGAAAAAAAAACATTAAAACAAATCAATAAGAAAAAAATTAAAAAAGTAAAAAAAAACAAAAAAAAAAAAGAAAAGAAACACAACTGACAAAAGAAAAAAAACAAAAAAAAAAAAACCACACAAAAAAAAAAAAAAACAATAAAAGAAATAAAAAAGAAAAACAAATAAATTAGAAAGAAAACATTAAGAATAGAAAATAAGAATACCAAAAAAAAAATATAAATAAAAAAAAAAACAAAAGAAAAGAAACTCTACTTTCGTAAAATAACAAAAAACCCCTTACTTTCGTGAATTCGTAGCTACGAAACCTAAGAAAACTTACGTATTTGATTCTTAACAGTTTAAAATGATAAACTCAACGTTATCCCTTCAAATTAACAAGTTTCTATGTTACGAAAGCTAGATTAATCGTTACGAAAGTAATTCTATGTTACGAAAGCTAAGAAATGACTTACGTATGACAGTTTACGAAAGATTTCTACCTTATGAAAGCTTAAAATTGTCCTACGAAAGTAATTTCCCGCCTAAAAACAGTTACCGAAACCTATTTTCTTGTTTACGAAACCTATCAAATCCATTTTTTTGATCAATTTGAGCTCAAAAACATGTAATTTCCGTAAACGAGGTATTAATTCTACAATTTGATAGTTACGAAAGCTAATATATTGCGTTTTAAGATCAAAAACACATCAAATCATAAAACTAAACCATACGAAAGCTACTATTCATCCTTACAAAAGCTAGATCGATCAAAATTCTTGCAATTAGGCTCGATTTGATCACGAAAACCACACTAGATCTCTCCCGGCGATAGATACCACTTGTTAGATGCTATGTTTGCTAAGTAGATATCATACGAAAGCTATAAGAATAAAGGAGATGAGCTAGAGAGTATTTTCATCATTTTCTAAATTTTCATTTCAAAAGGGGAAAATAGAAATGGGAGGGAGAAGTGAGTGTTACAAAGACAAGACATGTATATATACTCCTCCAAGATGAGTATATATACTTATTACAAAACTATTCTATTTTCCCTACACTTAGTCAAACCTTGGTCAACTTTACCAAGATAGACTTTATTACATCAAAACTACTAATAAAACTATAAACTAAACTAAGACCAATTCATAATAATAATTAACACTTTTTATCATTTCTAACAAACACTCCAAATGAAGTTTATCAAAACTTGGTCAACTTTACCAAGATAGACTTTATTACATCAAAACTACTAATAAAACTATAAACTAAACTAAGGCCAATTCATAATAATAGTTAACACTTTTTATTGTTTCTAACAGTTTTTATAAAAAAAATATAAATAACTTATATATATATATATATATATATATAGAGAGAGAGAGAGAGAGAGAGAAAGAAAAGGGATATAATGAGAAGGGGTTTTAAGATGAGAAGGATAGGAAGCCATGAGATCGCGCCATGTGTCCCATCTCACCCTCTCCTTTTTTATAACTGCAAGGGTGTTTTTGTCATTTTACCTTATTTATTTAATATATATTTTTTGTATCGTCTCTCACACATAATCTATAACCGTTTCACACACACATAATTAAATACACAAACAATAACATAAACACATTAAAATTCAAAAAAAATCCGAAAGTTTAAAAAAAATCAAAAAAAAAAATTTCCCGAAAATTCGCAAATTTGAAAAAAAAATCGAAAATTAAAAAAAAAGATTCAAAAATTTGAGAAATTTTTTTTCGAAAAAATCGATAGTTTTGGAAAATTCGAAAAAAAGGTTGGAAATTTTGAAAAAAAGTTTGAAAATTTTGAAAATTTGAAAAAAATTCAAATTTTTTAAAAAAGTTCGAAAATTTGAAAAAAAATCCGATGTTTTTTTTGAGATTTTGAAAAAAGGTTCAAAAACTTGAAAAAAAAAGGTTCAAAAATTGGAAAAAAGTTTGAAAAGTTGAAAACAATATCGCTATTTTTCAATTCGATTATTTAAAAAAAAGTTTGAAAATTTGAAAAACAAATCGATATTTTTCTTGAAAATATGAAAAAAGTTCAAAATTTTGAAAAAAAAAATCGAAAATTTGGAAAAATTTGAAAAAATCGATATTTTTCAAATAGAAAATTTGAAAATTTAAAAATTTTGAAAAATATATTTCGGAATTTTTTTTGAAAAATTTCCGAAAATTTTCAAATATTTTTTTTGAAAATTTAAACCAAAAATCTGAAAATTTAAATAACAAATTTTTCCGATATTTTTTTCCGATATTTTTTTCGATTTTTTTTTTCACAAACTTTTTTTTTCAAAATTTTCTTTTCAACTTTTTTCGATAAGTATGCATTTTAGTGCATTTGTTTGAGGTACTTTAGGGCATCCGTTTGAGTAAAAGGTTTTACTAAATTATAAACTGTGATACACTGATTTTGAATTAACTATAAACTCACCTCAAGTGATGGTGTGTGATCTCCTCCGAATACGTATACGTAATATATAGTATAAGGATTAGCCAATAATAGTATAGTAAGTATTTTCCGTCGGGTTAAGAAAATCACTTTTAACCAAAAGCAAAGTTCAAAACTCCCGGGGCTCGTTTCTTCCCCAGAAGATAGTCTGATATGAATTGAAATTTCTCGTAAGTTGGAATCTAGTGTTTGAATTTTCAATATTTTGGATTTGGTTTCTATTTCTATGATTAAAACAATAAAACAAATAAATGCAGCTAAAATAAAGCTAAAATAAAGCAATAAACAATTAAAGGCTAAAAAATCGATAACGGGAAATCAAAACGTACTACGAAATCCTAAATTACAAAATAATAATCCTAAAAACGCAAACTTGGTTTCTAAACCTAAAGAATGACAAAAGAAATTTTTTTAGAAAAGAATTTTTATTTATTTTTTATGATTTATGATTTTTAAAAGATTTTAATGAAAGAAAAATGATTAAAAGTATAAGAACTAATCATAAAATTCTGTAAAAATTACTGTAAGGGCAAAATTATATGACAGATTAAAGAAAATTAAGAACTTTGAAAATGCTAAAACGAATAAGCCCAATTAAGCTAAAAACAGCTACGGCTTTTTAAGTAAGCCTACAAGTTAAAATGTTTATAAAAGATAAGTGTAGGGCTATCCAACCAGATAGCCCTACTGGTGCAGTGGTTAACAGACCAAGAGTTAAGATGAGACGTGTGTGTGCTAAAGGGGAGGTCACAAGTTCAAAACCTGTGGCCTACCCTTTTTACTAAACATTTTTTTTTCTTTTTTAAAAAAAACTAGAAAACAGCTTATGGAACATATTTAACAAAAGGAGCATAGCTTTTTAAGAACGAATAAGCACATAATAGCACAAAATAAGCCTCAGAAGTGCTTAAGTTCACAGAGGTGAACTTAAGTCTTGTACTTAAACTGTTTTGAGCCTAAAGCTCAAATAAGCTCTAAATAAGCTTTAACAAACTTCAAAAGCTTAAATCTAATCCAACAAGCAATCCTAAATCTAATTAAAGCAAAATCAGAAGGCAATAAGCTCTAGAACAAGAAAAAACCAAAACTGAAGATGGCGAGCCTAAATCAGCCTAACCAGGCTATTATAAGCTCAAAAACAGATAAGCTAGTGAACTTTAAACTTCAAAACAAGCTTAAATCCTTAAAGACTACTACCTAATCTACTTGTGCACAAAAATCCAGAACTTAAAACACCTTCTAACCTAACTGAATTTGGATCTAAAACTAGGACAATGGGCTGAGAACAAGACAGTTTATACTAAAATGGGTAAAAACAAGTAAAATTGTAAACTATTACCTAAAACTTTGAAACCAGATGTTAAGTCTTCTAAAGAGAGTAAAATGAGTTTTGACAAAACAACTTTTAAACCACAAAGCTAAGGATCAAAGAAATTTATACTAGAACCTGTTTTGACTCCACAGATGGTAAAAATACTTTATAAAAACTTGTTTTCAAACTAAAACTCCATCAAAACTTGATTGATCATGTACTAAAACAGATTTATGAATGATTAAAACCAACCAAAGTGGTAAGAATCACTAGCAGTACTAACTTTGGAGTTAGTACTGCTCTTAATCCAAACACCCCTTTAAGTGGCAGATTTGCAAAATAAGCTTTCAAAATTCAATTTCAAAATATGAACACTTAAGACCAGATTTCAAACACCTTAATATAAACCTAATTAACAAATCTAAACTATAAAATAAGCAAGAACAACATGAAAACAGATTATGCAAATTCTTATGGAATTTTGACAAATTTTAAGCATAAGCATGAAAACTTAAGATTAGAACTAGAATAAGCAAAACAGATTATCTAAGCATAAAAACAAGTAGTAATAAGCATAAAGAAACAGAACTAAGCACCTCAATAAGCAGAAATAAGCATAAGCTATAAAGGACTAGAAAAGTAAATTTGGAAACTTACAAGAGGTCCTTAGAACTTGATGAAGACCTAAAACTAATCCTAAAACCCACTAATCCACTTCTGAATCAGCATCAAAACAAATCAAACCAAGCTTAAGCAAGCTTTTAGATCCCATATCAAAACCAATTCCAAATGTGAAATTGCTTCCAAAACCAAGATGTAACTTCAAACTTCAAACAATAAAGCTCAAACAAACTTATGGTAACTTGATATTTGCTTAATTGTATATGTAAATTACCCGGGATTTTGCCAAATAAAAGCAATAAAAATGCCAAAAGAATAGAAAATGTGTGCTTTTGTGTCCAATTGTGCAGGAAAGGATTAAAAAGACAAAAAGAAGCAAAAACAGTCAAAAACCGACAAGAAACGGGAAAAAGACAAAGACAAGAGTAAGAGTGAAGAATCAGCCAAAGATCACAGCCGGATCAGCCCGACACAGCAAGAAATGAAGTCAAGAGCCAAAATAAAGTTAAAAGGACCAAAGTTGACAAGTGCTCAAAGATTAGAGGCTTATTGGAAGTTTTAAAGATTCAAGGGCCAAAGTTGCAAAAGTGGAAAATTAATTAATAAAGAAGAAAGAGAGAAGGAAAAACACAAGGGCTGAAGTTGCCAATTTCGAAACTCTTTTTACACTACATGTGGGCGGGTGAATCGCAGGGACGAGTTTTGCCAATTCTCCAAACATTTAAACAGAACACCGCGTTTGTTGTAACCGCCTAACCACCAAAACCGTTTTTCCCGCCAAAACTTTACACAACCCAACTTCGATTTTTCCCATCCCCCGCTCCTCTATAAAACCCAAGCTCGTTCATAAGCCCTCCCCAATCACAAACAACCACGTGTAAACATCTCATTGGCCAGGACACCTCACTTCTATGATCAAACGGCCACAATCAACTCATAAAAGATCAACGGCTGAGATTTAAAGGATTTTTCTAGAATTCTTTCCCTCTCACCCTCAATTCTCTATAAATAGCAGTCACAAGTCTCATTTGTTGTTGTTGTTTTTTGTTTTAAAATTTCTCTTTGTAATTTCTCGAATTTTAAGCACTTCTCTTTCACTTAAAGCAAATAAGCTTTTAAGCTCTTGTATTTTTCTTTTCAACTTGTACTCTTCAATTCCAGTAATATCAACTTAGTTTACAAGTGTTTGTGTACTTTGATTTCATATTCAAGTCAAATTTAGCAAATAAGCTCTTAATAAGCTCATTTGAGCTTATTGCTTCTCATAAGCTCAATTTTAGCTAAATTCTGTTTCTTAAGCACTCATTTACTCATAATACTCATTCTACATTTAAACATGATCACTTGAGGCTATTGAGTTCATATTTGGAAGCAACAAGAGCAAATAAGCTCAAATTCAGCTTATTGTGATTTTTAAGGTTTAGAGGCTTGAGGAAGCCATTAGGATCACCTAGACTCTTCACTTGGATGTCTAGGTGAAGAAGACTCTTCAATTTCAGGTTACTTTTTCTTATTTTCAATTTAGCTAATTCATAGCTTATTCCAACTTGCTTATTTCTTTTAAATACTCATTTAAATCCTGTTCAGTTAGCTTACTTTACTTAAAGAAGTATTAGTTTTAGTCTGTTATAGTTTTAAAATCAAGCTAGCTTTCATTTTTACTTTCTATCTTAGCTAGTAGTATAATAAGCCTAGCTGAAGAAGTAGCTTATTTTTACATATAAGCCCTAGGTTTTATAGCAAATTCAGCTTTATTAGGTAATATTGAGTAGAAGTAGATAAAGAGTTTCATTTGTTTTAGCTTTTATACAGGATTTAATCTAAATTAGTTTTGACAGTCTTTCATAAAGGTGTGTTTGGTTTAAGCATTCTTTGACTCCTAAAGTAAATTTCTCTATGTCAAAATTGTTCATGCAATTGTGTTAGGGTAGTTTAGCAAGTTTTAAGCAAGTTTTAAAGGTTAGGTTCTAGTTTTACAAAGTCTAGAGTGTAAAATCTTTTGCTAGCACCAGGGCAAATTTTTCAGTTTAAGTAGCTTTAGATTTTAGGAACTTATAAGCTTTTAGATATCTCACTTAGTTAATTCAGTCATGAATGCATTTAGTTACTTGATCATGAGTTTTAAACTTGGAGTTTAGCTTGCATTAGTGCATTACCAATTGCACCAGCATCAACAGCCAATGCTGTTGTAGTTTCTTAACAGTTTTAAACTAAAACTTGCTCATTTTCAGAATAATTCTCTTGTAATTTTTGTTAAAGCTTGGTTAATTTTAGTTTAGACATCTCTAGTACATATCTTAAGCTACAATAATATGCTTTTGTTTCTCAGTTTCATCCAATAATAAGCTAGGAATAAGCTCAAATTCAAAAAAGCTAGTTAAAAGCTTACTTTCTGTGAACAGCATTTATCAGCTTAATTTCTAGCTTATTCTGTGATTAAAAGTGCAAAGTGTCTTTATTAAAGTTGTTAGGAATAAGCTGTTTTACAAGTTTGTAGTTTTAAGTTTTAGCTAATTCTCACTTTTTAATAAGCCAAAAATAAGCCACAATCGTAAGGTTTGTTTTGCAATTCTTTGAAAGTTCAAGGTTACCCGTTTACCTTGAAGTGTAAAATTCCCATAGTTCGCCCGCCTACCCTTGTCTTTCCCTTCTTACACTTTCTACCCTGTTCTTTTAGTAAAAACAAAATAGTTTTATATTTTACAAATTAGTTTTACTATTTAGGGTTTATAGTTTTAATTGATAAAATTAGGGTTTAATTAGATCATAAAAATTGGGGCTTTTTGTGTCTTTAAATTTCTGCACCATTTAAGTGTTTAAAAACCATTTTTCTATATTTTTCCCATTAAATTTGTATTTTCTAGGAATTAAAATAGACTTTATTGATTTACTTTTACTTTGAAAAATCATAAAAATTTGAAAAATACATAAAAAATTCCAATTCTTTTTCCTAAAATTTTCATTTTAAATTTGTGATTTTTAGGTATAAAATTTGTTAAAAGTTGTGCCTTAGATTTTAAATTTCAGTTTTAGCTCGCATTTTTACGTTTTGTGCATTTAAATTTCGTGCTATTTCATTGTTTTTAATTCATGCTTTTACATTTGTAGTATAACCAAAAGTTTAAAAATCCTTTACTATTCTAAACTCGAATCCGAATCATTCCTAAATTCTCAATTCACGATTTCGTTGGGACACGACCCGAGGAAAAGTACTTCCCGGATAAAAATATACGAATTGTGTTTTCTTTTGTGAGATTTTTACCTTATATTTCTCTTGGTTGAGAAGTATTTTGGAAAGAATTCTTACGGGATTAATACTATATACGTATATAAATTTGACTACACCAAATTTTGGCGCCGTTGCCGGGGAATTCGTGAACGATTGAAACCAACTCGCCCTTGGGTCTTTTTCAAACTCACTTTGCAACATTAATTTCTTATACCCTTTTTCAATATTAAGCTTAACAACCAATTACTGCTTATTTCAAGCTTATTCATTTAGCCAATCTTCAAACTTTTATTTTTCATAGATTCTACTCAGACTTAGGTATTTTTCATAATTTTTCTAGATTTTTAATAATTAGTTTACTATTTTTAATGTTTTATTTAGATTAAATATATTTTTAATTCATATAAAATAAAATAAAAATCAACAAATTATAATTCTTTTTCTGAAAATTATTTTTAGTCATTTAGGATTTATATAAATTAAATTTGCATTTGCATTTGCTTGCCTTAATTTTAATATATTAGGTTTTAAGTCGCGTTTTTTAATTTCCCGTTATCGTTTTATGCTTAATTTTTTAAAAATGCTTTAATTGTTTACTTGCTTTTACATGTTATTTATATTTTCATTAGTAGTTATAGAAACCAAAATCAAAGTCTTTCAAAATCATTCAAATCACGTGATCACGAACTTAACCGATTCTTATTTCTCACCTCGTCGAGGAAAAACAACCCGGGAAGGTTTTGGAATTTTACTTTGGATAAAAGTAATCTTCTAGAATCCTTGCGGATACTTATTACTATACTATTATTGATAATATCCTTATACTATATTTTACGTATACGTATTTGGACGGGATCAAAGCCCACAAGCAAAGTATTCACCACCGTGGGATATCATTGGAAGCCCATTGGTAGAATATTCCCTTTAGGTGTATAGTACCCTTTAACTAGGAATACTAAACCTAAAGTAGTGCCTGTAAAATAATGGAAGTCCACTGGTAGACTAATCCTGTTAGGAGGATAGTGCCCTTTAGTTAGGCCTACTGCTCTTAATCGTGGTACCATGCCCACTGACCCACAGGGAAATAACACTCATGTGGAATATAATCTTGTTTGCTCTAATCAACAGGACCCCAACTGCAATTGAGGATCCAATTTTTCAAAGAATTCTTTCCCTCTCACCCTCAATTCTCTATAAATAGCAGTCACAAGTCTCATTTGTAGTTGTTGAATTTTGTTTTAAACTTTTACTTTGTAATTCCCCGTTTTTAAGCAACTTAATTTTACTTTAAGCAATTAAGCTTTTAAGCTCTTGTATTCTTCTATTTCATTTGTTACTGTTAGTTCAGTATATCAACTTAGTTTACTATGTGTTTGTGTACTTTGATTTCATTATTCAAGTAAATTAAGCAATAGCTCTCTTAATAGCTCATTTGAGTTATTGCTTCTCATAAGCTCATTTTAAGCTAATTCTGTTTCTTAAGCACTCATTTACCATAATATTATTCTACATTTAAAAATGATCACTGAGGCTATTGAAGTTTCATTTATGGAAGCAAACAAGAGCAAAATAAGCTCAATTCAGCTTATTGTGATTTTTAAGGTTTTAGAGGTTGAGGAAGCCATTATTAGGATCCCTAGGACTCTTCACTTTGGATGTCTAGGTAAGAAGGGACTCTTCAATTTCAGGTTACTTTTTTTCCTGATTTTCAATTTAGCTAATTCATAGCTTTTTTATTCCAACTTGCTTTTTTCTTTTAAAATATCATTTAAATCTCTGTTCAGTTAGCTTACTTACTTAAAGAGTGTTATTAGTTTTAGTCTGTTTTTATTTTTAAAATCAAGCTAGCTTTCATTTTTACTTTCTATCTTAGCTAGTAGTATAATAAGCCTAGCTGAAGAAGTAGCTTATTTTTACATATAAGCCCTAGGTTTTATAGCAAATTCAGCTTTATTAGGTAATATTGAGTAGAAGTAGATAAAGAGTTTCATTTGTTTTAGCTTTTATACAGGATTTAATCTAAATTAGTTTTGACAGTCTTTCATAAAGGTGTGTTTGGTTTAAGCATTCTTTGACTCCTAAAGTAAATTTCTCTATGTCAAAATTGTTCATGCAATTGTGTTAGGGTAGTTTAGCAAGTTTTAAAGGTTAGGTTCTAGTTTTACAAAGTCTAGAGTGTAAAATCTTTTGCTAGCACCAGGGCAAATTTTTCAGTTTAAGTAGCTTTAGATTTTAGGAACTTATAAGCTTTTAGATATCTCACTTAGTTAATTCAGTCATGAATGCATTTAGTTACTTGATCATGAGTTTTAAACTTGGAGTTTAGCTTGCATTAGTGCATTACCAATTGCACCAGCATCAACAGCCAATGCTGTTGTAGTTTCTTAACAGTTTTAAACTAAAACTTGCTCATTTTCAGAATAATTCTCTTGTAATTTTTGTTAAAGCTTGGTTAATTTTAGTTTAGACATCTCTAGTACATATCTTAAGCTACAATAATATGCTTTTGTTTCTCAGTTTCATCCAATAATAAGCTAGGAATAAGCTCAAATTCAAAAAAGCTAGTTAAAAGCTTACTTTCTGTGAACAGCATTTATCAGCTTAATTTCTAGCTTATTCTGTGATTAAAAGTGCAAAGTGTCTTTATTAAAGTTGTTAGGAATAAGCTGTTTTACAAGTTTGTAGTTTTAAGTTTTAGCTAATTCTCACTTTTTAATAAGCCAAAAATAAGCCACAATCGTAAGGTTTGTTTTGCAATTCTTTGAAAGTTCAAGGTTACCCGTTTACATAGAAGTGTAAATTTACCAAATTTCGCCCGCCTACCCTTTAGTTTCACTGCTTTCAATTTCTACCCTGTCTTTCTTAGAATTATAAATAGATTTAATATTTTTCATTTTAGTTTTATAAAAATTAGGTTAAGGTTTTAATAAATCAAATTAGTGTTTAATTGTTTGATAAAAATTAGGGCTTTTCTATCCATTTGATTTCTGCACCAATTTAGCCTTTTAAAATCATTTTTCCATATTTTTCCAGTTAAATTTGTATTTTCTAGAAATTAAAATAGATTTTAGTTAATTCCTTTTTCTTATAAAAATCATAAAAAATAGAAAAACAGTTGAAAAATTAAAGTTCTTTTTGCAATAATTTTCTTTTTAAATCTAGTATTTTTTAAAAATAAAAGAAAATTTTAGTGTTAATTTTTAGAAAAAGTTTATTTTTGATTAAATCATTAATCTTTAGAAATTCATAAAAAATTCAAAAATAGTTAAAAAATTCTAATTCTTTTTCCTAAAATTTTCATTTTAAATTTGTGATTTTTAGGTATAAAATTTGTTAAAAGTCGTGTTTTAGATTTTAAATTTCAGTTTTAGCTCGCGATTTACGTTCCGTGCATTTAAATTTCGTGCTAGTTAATTGTTTTTCAATTCATGCTATTATATTTTGTAGTGTAATCAAAAATTCAAAAATCCCTTTATCATTCTTAGCTCGAATCCGAATTATTCCTAAATTCTCAATTCACGATTTCGTTGGGACACGACCCGAGGAAAAGTACTTCCCGGATAAAAATATACAAGTTGTGTTTTCTTTAGTGAGATTTTTACCTTGTATTTCTCTTGATTGAGAAGTATTTTGGAAAGAATTCTTACGGGATTAATACTATAAGTATATTGAATTTGACTACACCAGGTGTGTACATTTAGGTGTGACCAACGAAAGGATGATTTATTTATGAACTCGTGTACGCATATGTGAGTCAACAAGGCTCGTCTTCTCTGAACAAGAAAAACCTCTCCATTTGGTCGAATTATTACAATGATATATACATATATATATATACATATATATATATATATATATATATACACACACAAATATATAGGATAAAGATCAAATAAAAAGACAAATATTCGTGAGAAGGATAAAAAGATTTATTTTTTTTAAAAAGTTCTTAAAAAATTCTAAAAATATTCCACAAGATCGTGCATGTTGGTGCATGAAAAAGTTGTAAAGGAAGTTTTTCTAAAAGTTGATAGTTTTGCCGAAAAAAATTTATTAAAAAAAACGTTTGTGCATTAAATCGTTCGGTCTCATGTTTAATAGTTTGTTTTTTTCCTCATATTAAATGACAAATTTTTTTTTTTCAATAAAGGGGATATTTTTATTTTATTTTTTGGCCCAGGCCGATAGAAAGTCGTAAACGTAATTTTTTTTTTCTTCTTATTTTTGACAAAAGAAAGAGGGAGTATAAAGTTTTTTTTTTTTTTGGCCGATAAACAGTAACCACAGGTATAAAAATTTTTTGGGCCGATGAATAGTAACCGCGGGTATTTTTTATCTGAATGCGTCGGTACTTTTGTAACATTTTTTTTCCCCTATTTTGTGCCAACAATTTAAAAAAAAAAAAAAAAAATTTGGGCCGGCCCAGCACTGTAGCAACGAAAAAAAAAAATTGGGCCGGACCAAGCACTGTAGCTTGCTACAGTGCTTAGCGTGAACAGTGTTTTGGCCATCTAAAATGGTGACACGTGACTTCTGTAATGATATATATAGTAATGGAAAACTTGTAGTAACTTTTTATAAACGAAGCTAAACTAGTACGGGCCATATGACCTTTTTTAAGCGAACAGTAGAATATTTGCTCGAAATTAGTGTAAATTATACTAGTGCATTACTGATAGTGATGGATTTTAAGTTACGAGTGTGAACACAATCTTTTGTTTTCAAGATTGTACAATAACTGCGAAAGAATTTGGCGCATAGTCCCATATCTATATCTATACTACTATATAAAGCATTTATAATGTGAGACTCATTAAAAATTAAGATAAAGAGGTGCAATCTTGACCATTCATCTCATTTTTGGGAATCACGTTAAAAAGTGACATGTGTCACCTATTGATTAAAAAATCACCTTTATTTTCAAATTGAAATATCTTTTTATCAATTTAATTTTATTATGATCTAATTTCATCATATTTTTTAAAATTTTGTGCTCTTTAATTCAACATACATTTTGTTATATTTTATAATTTTTTTGTTTTTTACATTTTTAGTGAGTTTATTTTATGTTGATTTATATTTTTTACAACTTTAACCTTAATTAAATATAAACTTGATACGTTAAAACTATATACTTTCGGAGAGTGTGTTGTCTCTTTACATGCGAGAATGATGATGTTAATATGGTGTTGCGGGAAAGCTACGGGAAACCCAAACGAACACATACAACGAACACATACATTTAAAGTGTTGTGAAACGAAATTACTAAGCGGGTAGGAAATTGCGTAAAGAGTTGAGTTAGTAAATTTTCTATTACCGCCGCTATGCGCGGGTAACCAACTAGTACATATTAAGATAGGATTTTATCAACTCAAATAATTAAAACTGAAATAATTGAATTTATTATACCTTTATATTAAAAGGCAAGAATCGGAAACTGTGCCTCTTAAATAAAAGGCATTTAATGAATGCTACCCGGCCCGAACTAATACCCATGATCCGTTTTCATTTTATTATTATTCATACAGACACGTGTTGATAAAATACGGTTTTGGATAGATGATTCATCTTCTTCCTCACTCATAACGACTCCCAAACCACAAATACATACTGGGTCATATCGCCTCATTATTTTCTCAATCTCATATTGATCCACCTCTCTAACTAAATCCACATGCAACCTGGCGTGATCAGATCGGATAAAGCAAATTGATTTTGATTAAATAAGACCCAACACATGAATTTTGGTAAGTTTGTATTTAATTTTTTGGGTTTCGAATATCGGTTTGGGGTATTTTGGTTATTAAGTTAAAATTTGATGGGTTTGAATTTATTTGTGTTAAATTTTGTGGGTTTTGAAATTTAGGATATAGATGATTTTTGTTTATGCATATATGTCTATTTGATTCAAGGTAATTACTAATTAGTTATGTTTTTGGTGCATTTTTGTTTTGGAAACCCTTTAGCCTGGCTGGTTGAGCAGGTGGAGATTGGGATTGCTTCAACGTGGCTTCCGTATTAGGACACCGGCGATGATGATGATTGTGGTATGGTTATGTTATTTTAGTCTTTCACTTGGATAAGGTAGAGGCTACTTATGTATAAAAGTAGAAAAGTTGTTGCTTAATGGTATTTGGGTTTTCTTTTATGAGTTAGGTCCAATTGTTTGTTGCAGCAAGTTACCAGAAATTCAAAATATTATTACTATATATATTCATTTTCGGTAACCTGTTTCATTGCATTGAATCATAGTATTTTGTGTGATGCTTCATGTCAGTTGGGTAACCTATGTATCTAACTAAAATTCACATATCATTTTGGGTAACCTGTTACGTTTATATTCTTTTTAAGGCATTTGTTATGTAACTGACATGAAGCATGATATCGCTATAAAGTTCAGCACATGACATACAACTGTTAATGTTATATTTTGAGAGTGGTGTTTATGGAACTTATGTATCTATTATTTTTTAATACAGAATTTTATCGACACGCTGCGGGCTGTTTGTAACTCATTAGACTATATGGAGAGTTTAAGTGCGTTGTTTATTTCGCTGGAATATTTTTGTGCAAGTAGGTAATATAACATGTCTAAACTTCATTCTTTTCTCACTATTTCTTCGCTCTTAAATAGCCATTAGCTTATGTTGAATTAGCGGCCTAATAGGTTTTACGTCATTTAGAACTGCATAATCTCTTCAACATAAACTAATTCAAACGCCCCAAAAGTAAAACTACATAGTGCACTACTTATATAAGAGCTTATGGGCTTATTTATGTTCTATCTTAGAGTTACGAACAAAGTTACTTATGTAACAGTGACTCCTAATATGCTATTGCTGTTGATAAGGCGTTTGGGAATATTACTAAAGTCGGGAGGTCCTTTTCCAGGTTTAGGGATCACGATGCAACGGGTCGCAGCCTAAGTTTGTTCAGTGTTCCGGGGACCTGTAGAAACGCAGCGAGGTTGCGCATTATGTCGCTCTTTATGAGATCGATGTTGTCAATAGTAGGTATCTTTTCAAACAATAAATACAAACAATGGTGCATTTATGAATACCATACGCGTATTTTATGGCTTTACATATTCTTACAGCTTCATATATACGATACTTAAATGTTTCAGGAACACTATGCCCAAATAGGAACACTATCGCGGGCTTTATTTTCTTAGTTCTGCAAGTGAGAACAAAGGTGATAGCGGCATAGCGGGCTTGAGATTCGTGAATGTGTTCGTGTGCTTGCAGAAAAAAAAAGGCTTTTAGGTAAGGCACCGGGAAGCAAACCTTGATATTGCATGCCATTGTAAGAAACCTCTATCTCAGAAGGTGAAGCACATTAAAAACTTAAACTTTCTAATATACATTCGAATATTGTAGCGAGATATGTTGTAATTTGATCAATGTGTAGGTTTTGGTACCAATTTCCACCAAAACTAGCTCAAAGCCAAAAACATATGAAATCATATTAGGTGAAAAAGAGGAGATTCACAAGATGACACAAGCTTCAAAACACCTCACTGATCAGGTTGGGAAATAAAATTAATGATTTCTTTAGTACGCATCACCGACATCGCATTCAATAAAAAAAGTTTCATTCAATAAAAGCTCAAATTATTACCATTTTGCATATTTATTACGTGACTGACCTTCAAAGCAAACTAAAGTCAGGCACTGTCAACTTGGAGATATCTACACCTTCTGCTCATGCCCTAGACATTGGTTGCTTCAGCTCTGTATGTAATGAAGGTAAATAATTCTTTTTGATCTGTTGCTTTTGCAAACGGCTACTTTTCACCCAACAATAGCTTTTTGTAATTCATTATGCCTGCTTCTGCCGTCTGTTAACTTATTTGTTTTAAAATGCTTTACCCCTTTGTTTTTATCTACATAATGTGCTTTTTAGCACAATCGTACAAATAAAGTATATTGCTTGCTGATTATACTATTTCACAAAATATCTCAAGTACTGGAAAAGATCCTATATCTTTATACCGGAAGGAATTTAGGATGAGCTAAGAGGAGTGACTATAATTAGTAATCACAATATCAACAACATTACACTTTTGAAACCCTTACTATCCTCAATTTTTGTCATGATGGTGAAGTACGAAGCAACGCGAATAACAACTAAACCCGCATAAGAGCATTGCTCATTTTTATTCTATTTGTCGTACCAAGCAAGGAAATCAAGTTTATGTTTAAGGTATGAAAAATTTGGCTTAAGAGCTTACTTGAAACTGTTGTAATTGAGGAGTGCTTTTGTGTAATTGTAGCAATGAAGGTGCCTAAAAAACCTTAAAGCGACCAACAACATAAATATAAAAAAATAAATACCAAAGAAAATGCATGGCGCTATATTTGTATAATAAGTTTTGTGGAGTGCATGAGCTAATACGATGAGCTATTGATGCCACTCTCAACTCTATGTAAATCAAGCATAAGTATGTTTATTGTGCAAATTAAAAATGTGTAGCGTGCAATTTATACATATAGCAATGGCATTGTGCATATTTAAATCTTCTCTTTTGTACCCTTTTAAGTTGTTGCAAGATCCCGAGGTCTTCGAAGTTTGAACAGTGATCACCATGACCTGAATTACCATCTGTGGGTCTTTCCTTAAAACCTGCATGTAAATAAGTCTTATGATACTATTATTAAAAGATAACTGAACCACTAAATATGTTGACTTCATAAACAAATAAATCTGGAGCTTTATTCCTTAGACACCACTTTCCAAATCATCCCTGTCAATATAATTACATCTAACTAATTAAAGTATGAAGTGAATTTAACATTAGATTAATACACAAAACATATGTCAAGAAATAAAAGATCAACAAAGGCTTGAAATTTATTGATGAGTTACATACTTACTCTAGCTTATGTTTGTGATTTCTTCTTTTTCTTTTTGGTGCAACATGAATGATTGAAACTTGGCACATAATATAGAGTTCATGCCAAAAAAAAGAAACTTAGAGTTCTGACATCATGGGTGGGGCGTGAGAGGTGAGGTGTGAGCCCTCACCCACCATTTCATTTATTCTTAGTCAATGCATCTACGAACAAATGATTTTGTTGCCTACTTAAATTTACACCTTCCTTTCATATGATACGTGTCAGGTTAGATTGCATATACATCACCATGTCAGATTGGATTGCATATACATCTATTTCTTTTAAGCCCTAGCCAAGGCTTGCATCTATTGCCCAAATTGATCCATGCCAGCGTGTATATTGTGATCGTTTTACTCATGCACATTGTGATAGTTGTTGGTCAATGTTTCTACTAAAAACTGCTAAACATTTGACCCTGCATTTTGTTTTGGCTGAACCATTTGCATAATATGTTTGCAGGAGTTGCCGTTATATGGCTGAAAGAAAAGTTGGAAGTGATGTTGCTGAGGACTTGACAAGAGAGTCTCTAATTGCTCTATCATATTCTCTATGATATTCCGATCTTCCTCCGGCAGAACTCCCCAAAAACGTGAACAGTGTCACAGAAATGGATATACCTGTTATATCTTCAAGTCTATCATTTGAATCATGATGAAAACTTTGTATTGCAGACTTGCAGTTACCATTACACAGCAAAATAAGTCAGATGTGTGTAGATGTTTCGCAGTTGTCAATGTGTCTTTGTGACTATTAAAAGTTGAATTATGTTTATTCCAAATTATAAATACGTTAATGTGTTATTCCACTTCTTTGCTGCGCATTTACTTTATCATTTGCTCCTACAGCAACCAGGGCTGCAGCCAACGCCTATTGCAAGTCCTTTCTCAAATCAGCGTCAACTCGATTAAGTGTTATAAATCATTCAGAAATGGTATACAGATAAGGAAAATTGGATAGCAGATCTTGACGTGAAAGCTTTGTTCAAATGTTGGAGGAGAAACAGCTGTGGGAAACAAAGGAGTTAAAAGCCAAGGCTCAGGAAACAGAGGAGTTAAAAGCCAAGGCTCGAGATTTATATGCACAACCTGTTCAGGCAGATTTTTTTCAATGTTATACATTAGTCTGTCTCTACTACTAAGCCTATTTAAGTAGATATACTCTAGTATTCACAAAACGCAAATAAAACATTAAATCCCACGCTCCGCAGCGAGCGCGGCGTTAAAAACCTTGTTAAATTAAAAGGTTCAACATGTTTGATGTCCTCCCAAATTAAAACACAACAAGAGTTGTCTAATCGTGCATACTTTTGACATTTTCATCAATCAATTTTTAATTTTCACCAATCATATTTATAGGTTTATGTTTAGATTTATCAATTAGGCAAACAAAAAAAGTGACAAAATTGATGGTTTTAAATTTTTGATGAAGAAACATAATGAGTGAAAAACACATTTAATATATTTGTGTGGGCAGAAGGATAAATAGGAATATGAAGTAGGAGGATCGCATACAAATCATTCTTCTATTATTTATAAACACGTATAAACTAATTATTATGTATATAGACACACAAAGAGGTGTTTTTCGTGGTTGTTAAACAAACTATTTTTGGCATTTTTGCTAAATTTCAGGTAAAACAAAAAGGAAATTGATTTGCACATTTTTTTTCTTAAAAAGTAAATATATATACAATAGGGGCAGTTAAGCATTACAACTATCTAAGCCATTTATACAAACTTCATTAGTTCATTTACACAAAAGCCTACACGATAACAACAACGATACCAAACTAAAGTAAAAAGTTCCTGTTATTGTTCAAAAAAATTGTTATACAATATAAATTTTAGAGTAATGCTATTTAAGCCTATAAACTATGTCTAACAACATGCCTAATACATAAAACACTTGTATATTTGTATTATGAAATTTCTCTCTTCAAATTCTCACCAATCACTTTTTCAAATTCAACATCAAAAAATTAGGCACACAAGTAGCATGTTAATTAGCGAATAAAGAAATCATTTTTGTAAATTTTATACATCGGCGTACTTAAATAAGTCACCTAGGATTTTATGGAAAACTACGTTTTAGATGTTAAATAATCCTGTGAAGCATACCATAGTGCCTCATACCTACATGATATTACGAGAAATAGTTAGCTACCACGAACTCATGTATCCTAAACTTCATTTTTGTAAATAATCCTAAATAATCTTTTTTGTGGTTTTATTCTAGAAATCCTAAATGTAAGATTAGTTGGATAGGTTGGTTAAAAAACCCCTATAGAAACTTTAGCCTCTATGTAATCTCTTCATCTAGCTTTTGTTAGTTTTTAATGCCAGCCGCCGTTAAAAAAAAACAACGTTGAACGGGTACCTGAACTATTATTATAGTAATTATTCACTGCTTAATTTATCCCAGCAAAAAATTCTCGGCATCCATAAAGTTATTGCAACAGAAAACATACAATAGAAAAACAATGTTCGCACAAAGTTTTAATTACATAGTATCCACTGTCGCAACGCGCAAGTACTCTACTAGTCTCTATTATATATACACAACATTTCATGCCTTAAATAATTGTATCATATTTACATCATGTTTTAACTACTTGTACATTTTTTTTTGAACGGCTGAATTTATTAAAAAACTAGCAAGGAGCTAGAACCAACAAAAAAGAGTTATATGTTTACAAGATAAGGATTTTTTTTAACCAATCTATCAAACTAAATTTGAATTTGCTCCTATATGCTATGCACCATTGGAAGGGATCGAGCAACCACCACCACATAATATCGTCGAAAAGAGAAGCTTTTGAAGGGATGGTAGAGCCAAACACCACTTGATTTCTGAAATTCCAAATAGACCACCAACCAATGTAAATAATACCTTCAAGAATCTGTTTACGCCTCGAAGAAAGAGAAAGACTGGAAGTCCATATCTCCCACTCCTCAAACGAAGAAACATGAGGAGACTTTACATCCCACCAAGAAGCTATATTGCGAAAGATGTCCCGCGCCATAGAACAAGCAAAAAAGAGATGAGAAGATGACTCGGCATGATTCTCACAGATAGGGCATAACAAATTTCAAAGTAGCGATGGAAATGAGCTGACCCGAGATAAAGCTCGGCTAATTTATAATTATAAAGCTCGATCTCAAAATCAAATGCAAACTTTTTACCATGACATTCAAGACTACTAGTATATCTGAATGGGGGATGGGATTAGTATTGATGGCAGAAAGAATAAACCCTAGCCCCCATCTCTATTTCTTAATTATCATACTCCTTTTATCCTTTAGTTTTGATTCGTTTTATACCCCTGAATTGGGATATAATCTTATAATTGTTAAGCCATATCGAGGAGTTGTTGGCGATCTTTCATCTTGGGTTTTATGGTTTAGTTTTCGATATAAATCTATTTGCCTATTTGGTGCATACAAAAAGGAACAAATCATGTTTCTCAAAAAGAATAAAGAAGGAGGATGTATGTCATTGGGTGGGAATTTGTTGTGGTAACAAGTACTTTACTAGACTGTTCTTTTGGTAGATTGACTTTCAGTTGACATTTTTTGTCTTAGAAATTTAACTATCGTTGACCTTTCCTGTGGTGAGAAGGTGGTGACTCCAGGTCTAACCACTTTGGCTTTTCTCTTTTCCTGTGATCATAATCTCTAACGTATATTGTGATATTACTTATTTTAGGCTCCTACATTATTCACAAAGGTTGGTTTACTTTTTTCTATAATGTTTTCCATCAACTACTGTCTCCTGAAGTATCCTAGAATTTAATCTTCATTTTTTTCATTTGTGTAACATCTAAGGTTTTGTGTTTCACAGGATCAAATGTAGTATAAGTGCCATAGCGGATAAAGGTCTGAAGAAGCCTCTTTTTACCTCTGCAAGATTGAAAAAGGTTGAAGTTCTGTACTTAGAAAGTCGTACACGCCGGTAAGATAGAAATATCTTCATGTAAATGTATTTAATACATTTTACCCATAGTTTCTTTATTTTGTCTATTATCTTTATTATAATTTAGTTAATGACATATGTACTTGTCATCTATTAAAAGCTTGAGGATTTAAGTTTATTGAAAGATTGAGGATTTAAGTTAAGAACAATGAGTAGGTTTATCAAGTATTTTATAATATAATATAAGAGGTCTAGCTCTGTTGATTGTTTTCTTTTAAGTATAAACCTAAAATGAACCGCATCATGCGTGCCTGCAAGTTTTCTAAACTAAAAACGACCCACATTGGAATTTTAACTTTGTTTTTAGCTTGGTTTACGGTTGGTGGTTTTATAAAATTAACGAGTTTGTGGAAAACTAGAAGGGGGGTTGAATAGTTTACCGCTTTTTAATTTAAGGTTTTAAAGTGTTTATAAAAATTCTAGATTCGACTTTATGTGAATTCAACACTTGCGCAATATAAACAATATACTTATCTAAACAATTAATAAGATAGTATGAGAAAATAATGCAAGACAAGAGATAAGAGTAAGAACAATCAAACCACAACGCGAGGATTTATAGTGGTTCGGTAACGAAGCACCTCTTCGCCCTACTCTACTCCCCGAGCACCAAAGATTCGAATTAGAGAACTAGAACCATGGTCCTCCTGAACTAACATGAATTTTTTGTGATCATCTTCATGATGATGAATCTGTAGGAGAAGAAAAAAATAATTCAATTACACTGGGTATGCTAATGATCATGTATCAGATCTAGCTTCATAATTAGAAAATCGAAAACTGTTATAAATGAATCAGGAACCTCCTCAAGATAAGATAACAGAAGATCCTTTGGTATTTACTACATACTTAATAAGCAAGAATAATAAGGAGGCGTGTCAGGATAGCGATCCTTCTCACCCTCCTGGTTCACTCAAAGAGGTAAATGTTGGGTGTTAGTAGTTAATGCCTGTGCATTCTGATATCAGTCCTAATATAGGGGGATCTCAAAATGTTAGTGGCGTTAACCGATCCTTTAGCCTTAAAACTGGAGGATCAATTATGGATGTTATTGAAAACTTGGTGGAAGTCGGACAAACTATGGGATACAACATGGCCGGATGCAAGAAAAACTTAGAGGATATTGTAGCCTCTCATGGAGATTCCATGGTCTTTAAATGAATGTTATGTCTTTAAACATTCAAGGTCTTGGCCAATCAGCCAAGAAACAGTGGATTCGGGAGTTAAACACTAAGAATAAGATTAACTTTGTTGCTATTCAAGAAACAAAGTTGGAGAGCATTAATCTTTTTTCTATCAAAGATTTATGGGGTAATTCTTTTTTCGACTTTTCTTTTAGTTCTTCTGTTGGTCTTTCAGGAGGAATTCTATGTGTGTGGGATCCTAATAGCTTTGTTAAAGATAATGCCACCATTTCTGATTATTTTGTGGCGGTTCGTGGTACTTGGCTTTCTACTGCTACTAAGGTTATGTTTGTTTCTATTTATGCTCCACAAGATATCTCTGAGAAGAAATCTCTTTGGGAATATATTACTCACATTATTGATACATGGGATGGAGAATGCATTATTTTAGGCGATTTCAATGAAGTTAGATCAAAACAAGAAAGGTTTGGGACGATTTTTAATGAAACGGCCGCCAATGCTTTTAATCACTTCATCTCTACTGCTGGGCTTATTGATCTTCCCCTTGAAGGATATTCGTTTACTTGGGCTATCAAATCGGCCAAGAAAATGAGTAAATTGGATAGGTTTTTAATTTCTGAAGGTTTACTTCTGAAATTTCCTTCTCTGTCAGCTATTTGTCTTGACAGGCATCTTTCCGATCACAGACCCATCATTATGCGCGAAGTTGTTACTGATTATGGGCCATCCCCTTTTCGTGTCTATCAATCTTGGTTTCACAAGAAAGGTTTTGATAAACTCATTAAGGATTCATGGAGCTATTCAAGTTCTAATGATTCTAATAAGATTATTCTTTTAAAGAAAAAGCTTCAGGCACTTAAAGCTTCAATAAAAGAGTGGTGTAAAGATGATATAAAACGCTCTAATGATACTTGCTTTTCTATCAAAGCTCGGTTGTCTGATCTTGACAAGTTATTCGATAATGGGCTTAGCAACGAGGAGTTAGTCACTGAAAGGATTTCTCTCTTAAAGGAGCTTCATAATTTTAACAAAAGTCACTCTTTAGACTTGGCTCAGAAAGCAAAGGTGAGATGGGCCATTGAAGGCGATGAAAATTCCAAATATTTTCATGGGATAATTAATAAGAAAAGATCGCAACTTGCTATTCGTGGTGTTCTCATAGATGGAGATTGGATTGACGAACCTTGCAAGGTTAAAAACGAATTTCTCATGCACTTTGCCAATCGATTTGAGAGTCCTTCTGGTCCTTGTATTGATATTGATTGTCATTTGTTCAAAAAGCTTTCTTCTGAGCAGGTGGATGACTTGGAGTGTGATGTTACGTTTGATGAGATCAAGAAAGCGGTTTGGGATTGCGGAACCAATAAATCGCCAGGTCCGGACGGTTTCTCATTTGATTTTATTCGTACTTTTTGGGATATTCTTAAGCATGATTTTGTTAATGCGATCCGTGAGTTTTTCATCTCAAGTAAGTTCCCTCCTGGATGTAATTCATCCTTCATTGCTCTAATCCCTAAGAAACATGATGCGAAGTTTGTTAAAGATTACAGGCCAATTAGTCTCATTGGGTGTTTTTACAAGATCGTTTCTAAGATTTTGGCTAATCGTCTTAAGATGGTAATATCTGAGCTTATTAGTGATGTTCAATCTGCTTTTGTATCCAACCGTCAAATTCTTGACGGTCCTTTCATCTTAAATGAGCTTATTTCTTGGTGCAAAGCTCATAAATCGAAAGCCATGATTTTTAAAGTGGATTTTGAAAAGGCTTTTGATTCTGTGAGATGGGACTTCTTAGATATTATTTTAAGAAACTTTGGGTTTGGCATTAAATGGAGAGGATGGATTCAAGGATGTCTTTCGTCGGCTATGGGATCTATTCTTGTTAATGGTAGTCCGACCGCTGAATTTAAGTTCCACAAGGGTTTGAAGCAAGGAGACCCCTTATCTCCTTATTTGTTCATCTTAGTTATGGAAAGTTTGCATCTTTCTTTCAATAATATCATAAATGCTGATCTTTTTAAGGGTATCCGATTTGATGATTCGTTGACGTTATCTCATCTTTTCTATGCTGATGACGCAGTCTTCATTGGCAAATGGGATAGAGCAAACATCCTTACCATAGTTCGTATGCTCAAATGCTTCTTTTTGGCTTCGGGTCTTCAAATCAATATTCTTAAGAGTAAACTCATGGGCATTGGAGTCTCTAATGAGGAAGTTCTTGCGGCAGCTAACATTATTGGGTGTTCTACTTTTTCCACTCCGTTCTCTTATCTTGGTGTCAAGGTTGGGATGTCTCCTTCTAGGAGAAAGGCTTGGGATGAGATAATTGGTAAGGTTTCTAACAGATTATCAAAATGGAAAATTAAGACTCTTTCCGTTGGTGGACGTCTTACGTTAATCAAGTCTGTCCTTACGTCCTTGCCTCTTTATCATATGTCGCTTTATAAAGCTCCTTTGGGTGTTCTTCGTGACTTGGAATCCCTTCGCAGAAAATTTTTTAATGGTGCCGATATAAATGAAAAGAGATTCTCTATGATTAGTTGGAACAAAATTTTGGCTTCTAAACAAAAAGGAGGGCTAGGTGTGTCCAGCTTCTTTGCGCTTAATAGATCCTTATTATTTAAGTGGGTTTGGAGATTTCTTTCGCAGGATGCATCCCTTTGGCATCGTCTTATTGCTGTTTTATATGGCAATCGTTCTCCTTTTGTTCACACAGGTTCGGTTTCCAGTTTATCCCCTTGGAATTGTATCTTGAAAGAGCTCAATTCTTTGTCCGCAAAAGGTATTAACCTTCTTGCGCTTTTGAAAAAGAAAGTGGGAAACGGTGCGAACACTCTCTTTTGGGAAGATTGTTGGATTAATGATGTCCCCCTTAGCAGATCTTTTCCTCGTTTATATGCGTTGGAGCTCAAAAAAGGTATTACGGTTGCAGATAAACTCATTGATGCTTCGTTTGTTGCTTCTTTTCGTAGAAACCCCCGTGGAGGGGTGGAAGAAGAGCAGCTTCACCATCTAGTTGAACTTGTTGGGTCTATATCTTTATCTCCTTCCAATGATCGATGGGCATGGCTTCTTGGATCTTCTGGTGAGTTTTCGGTTCACTCGGCTAGAACATTTATTGATGATATTCTTTTACCTTTTGTTGGTGACTTTACTAGATGGGTGAAAGTGGTTCCAATAAAGGTAAATATTTTAGCGTGGAAAGTTTGTTTGGATAAGCTCCCCACGAGACTTAACCTTTCACTTCGTGGGATTGATATTCCTTCTATTATATGCCCAAATTGTGGTTTAGCTGGAGAATCATGCTCGCATCTTTTCTACTCTTGTAATTTAGCTCGGACTTTATGGCGTAAAATTGCTCGATGGTGGGAAATTGATATTCCAGATTTTTCTTGTTACGAAGAATGGATTGCTTGGTTCAAAACTACTCGGTTTTCTAAAACTCAAAAGGAAATGCTAGAAGGGGTCTTTTATGTTATGTGGTGGATGATTTGGAAATTCCGCAACCAAGTGCTTTTTGGATCTTCTCATCCGCGTATGGAGCTTCTTTTTGATGATATTGTTTCGTACTCTTTTACTTGGTGTTCCAATAGATGTAAAAACAATATTGATTGGATTTCTTGGATGAAATGTCCTAAATCCATATCCTTGTAATTTCTAGCTCCTTGCTAGTTTTTTTAATAATATCAATTTGCCGTTCAAAAAAAAATATATATAGTATAAGTGCCATAGCGGATAAAGGTCTGAAGAAGCCTCTTTTTACCCCTGCAAAATTGAAAAAGGTTGAAGTTTTGTACTTAGAAAGCCGTACACGCCGGTAAGATAGAAATATCTTCCTGTAAATGCATTTAATACATTTTACCCATAGTTTCTTTATGATGGTGAAACGTCACCTATGAACCAAGAACAAGATCACTAGATGTTTAACCCAAATAATCACACAACCCAAAAACTCTTGCAACTCTTTATAAAAGTCAACCTAGATCCAATAAAGATGATAAGACTTGATGTTGTTTGTAGTGAGAATGATCCAAGAAACTAGCTAGAACACTAGATCTACATCTCTTAACACAAGAACTAGCTAAAAATCAATGTGGTGTCAGTGTTTGTGGTGTGATTTGGGACGACACAAGAGAGAAAAGAAGAATGAGTTGTGTTGTGAATGTGTGAAATGAAGAATACCGTGGTAGTGTTGTTCAAAGCATGCAAAGAGCTAAGGACACTCGTCCTTTAGTTGTGTCTTAGCAAGACACATGCTAAGGTTAACACACCACATGGACACATATCCATGTGGTTATGTGTTATGTTTTGATTAGCTGGGTATTATTAAAGCTAATGTACCGAAAAGGTAGTGTATTGTAAAAGTTAAGACGCAAACGCGAAGGGTAAATATAAAAGTGAAAAATAAAAATATAGCATATAAGATACATATGTAAATTAATAAAAATGCATAGAGCTGAAAACATCTATTATTGTTGGAGGACGAGGGTGTGGATGAGGTGCTTAAAACCAAGTCCCTGCAGAAGACATACGTAGAGAAATCCTGCAGAAAACTTCACTTGAGAAAATGGTGTCGTACATTTCGAGAAATTGCTACGTCTTTGTTTCTTCGGTTATGAAGAAAGTCCTGGATACATTGGTGGACTAATGTGAGGTTGTAAATTGCTTTTAGCCTAATCTGCTATGCTATTTGGGTGTACCAAAATGTTTGTAAATAAATGAGATGGTTTATTATTTTAACTGATCCATCTAATTAGCTGATTAATATGTTAAAGTTAGATTAGTGGTGTACTATAATTATTGTTGCCTACTTGCTGGCATTTGTTGCTCTCTTGAAAGACTGCAAAAACTCATCATATAGATTGGACTCTCGAGACTAAGTTAGCCCCCGCCGCAACGCGCGGGCAATATGCCCACTCGTTATTACATAATTAAGGGAGAAAGGCAATTCTAAGAGGCTATATGATTGCACCAGTTGATCCAAACCCAAAAACAGAAAACTCAAAACGAAAGAATATGGGCTAAATAAATGAAGCCTTAAGTTTGATTGAGATTTAGAAAGACTTCTTTCTAAAAAGACAAACCTCAAATATATCAATGTAGAAACAAGAGGGATACTGAAAATATAATGTTCAGATTCACTAAACAATAAAGATTACAAAACATTATATAGAAAAAGTAAACTACCTAAACCTAGCAACTAAACGGGTCAAACCTAATGGGCTTACGGACCTTTTTATTATCTAACAATCAATATATTCAACGTGTGAGTGAGAGGGCCACGTTGGTGTCTCAGTCGCATTGGGATGTTATCTATTTCCAGACACATAAATTGATGATCAATATATAGATACTGTTTAGCCCCTCTAATATTTTATACACTTTGGATAAGAAAAATAATCATCATTAGTGATATATTCTCCTTATTTCTGATCACCTCTAAACAGCTGCCTAAAAATGTACTTAGAGTCACAACCAAAACACCATCATTGTAACACAAGACCTTTGAGTTAACCTGCTACAATTATCTAAGAAGAATGTTACTAGACATATACTGGGGATATTTTATTCAACTCCCTCTACTATAACATGGAATGTGCATAGTTTAGTCAATTGTTTAGCTGCTTGTATAATTAAAAAACAAAAGTTAAAAGAGCATAATGTTGGCAAATGCACATAGTATACATTATCAAAGAAACACCCAAAATGGAAAGTCAAGAGAAAGCAGTTAAAATAACTTCTTATATAGTACCCTTTCATTGTTACAGAAGTAAAATAAGGTAATATGTGGGCTTACCGGCTCCCTAATCACCAGCAAGAGTATCCTTCCATCGACCTTTACAGTTTAGTTTTTGTTGTGCTCTTCTCAAAACTCTATGTTGATCGTCTCCATTAATAAACCTCACTTCCACGTCCCTGCGACAACAAATTGATGTTAGCTTTACTCTAAGGTGTAGTTTGTAATATATATATATATATATATACATACCCTGTATACTTGCTTTTTTTACGAGTCAAAGTGTGGTGAATTCTAAGTCATGAAAAGCATCCTCTACTTGAAGTGAGCTGTGTGACACAAAATGTGATTAGTCACTGGTTTTGAAAAAATAAAGAAGATAAAAGAAATACAAATATGCCACGTTTCTCAAAGCTTACATAGATTGATGCCGCCTGAAGCTCGTCCTCAGTATCCTGAGGCTGCTCCAAGCTTATACACAAAGTTAGTGTGTATCGACCTTCGGAAAATTTTCACTTTCCAAATCTGTAAAAAATGTTAGATATCACTTCGATGAGTTTTGTCAAAATATTGAAAACCAAAATCAACGATTATCATAGTTAAATTACCTCCCGTATTTCACGGTTTTCACATTTCTCTCTTGAATTCTATGTGTATGTTTTCTAAGGATCTACATAAAAGATAGGTGTATAATTTTTACATGACATTAATATACCTGACCAAAAGTAAAAAAGAAAACGCACACACCTTTGTAAGTGACTTTGATGATTTCATTATCACAAGGGCTTTCCTAATATAGGTTCCATTTACATGAATCTAACGAACTTGCTTCAAAACACAAAATTGGCGGAAATAATCTTCCATGTAAAGATTTGTGAAACCAAGACATGAGAAAGTGCTTATCATCGAGGAAAATTTACTGCATAGGATACTATGGATGTATAATGATAAAAGAGTCAAGATCCTCAAAAAACAAGGGCTAAAAAAGAACAAATTACTTGATCTTGGCCCTCCATTTCATCCACATCCAATGGTTAGCGTCCATCCCTTCAAACATATATAATTTACAAAAAATACCCACCTACATCTCATTTAATTTTTTTTCTCTCTCCTCAAAAAACACACACACCGGAAAATCATATCCACTCACCGGAACCCTAACAACCATCGTCGAAACCCTAACAACCATCGCCGGAAACATTACAATCATCGCCGAACTTCATTCAAAAGCTCCAAATCACCGGCGGGATAAATATCCACTCGCCGGAACCCTAACAACCATCGATCTGAACAAAGATATAACCGTCGATCTGAACAAAGATATAACCGGGATTAAAACTCTCTAAATCTCTGTATTTCATTAAATATAACCGTCGATCGCCGGAAATGGATGAAGAAGAAGTGAATAAACTGAACGATCTGAACAAAGATATTATTGAAGAAGTTACAAGTAAAATCTCATGTGATGCGGTTATGGAAAAAGTTGCAGATCTAGATACGATTATAGAAGAAGTTACAGGTAAAATATCATGTGATTCTGCTGTCAAATTGTTTTGTTATGAATAATGAATCACATGAGATTTGTATTGTTCTAAAAATGTGTTGAATTTGTTTAATACTAGTGAATCACCTGAGATTCAAGTGGAATCACATGAATTTGATTTGTATTGTTCTAAAACTGTTTGAATTTTTTTGTTATTAATAATGAATCACATGAGATTTGTATTGTTCTAAAAATGTGTTGAATTTTTTTGATACTAGTGAATCACCTGAGATTCAAGTGGAATCACATGATTTTGATTTGTATTGTTCTAAAATTGTGTTGTATTTCTTTCATACTAGTGAATCACATGAGATTTTTGTGGAATCTCATGAGATTTAGAGTTAATCACATGAGATCCTGTCTGATCTCATGTGATTCACTTTGAATCTCATAAGATTCAAACATTAATCTCATGAGATCATGTCTTATCTCATGTGATTCACTTTGAATCTCATGTGATTTAAACATTAATCTTTTAAAAATCTAATGTGATTCAGTGGTTATATTATCATAAATCTAATGTGATTATGTTTTTTGATACACAGAATGCATGAGAACACCAAAAGCAACTTTATACGAGCACAATGAGACACCCGGTGGATCGATATATTGGGAGCCTCATGTAGAAAGAATTCCTATACCAGTTGAAGGGACCTACTATGATACAATAGATGAAGCTTTAGATATGTATACGAAATACGCTAAAATGGCTAGTTTTGAAATTAAAAAAGGAGGGCAAAGGTTGACAAAATCAAGAGCGATACAACATAAGTACATCTATTGTAACAAAGAAGGTGTTCCAAAAGGTATTAATGTTGACACTCTTGATCCCGAATATAATGACAAACAAAAAAGGAATACAACAACTCATGTAATAGGTTGCAAAGCTCGTATAAGATTAGTTAGGAATATTGTTAATGGAAGATATAAGTTAAAGCAATTTCAACCCAAACACAATCACATGCTTATCCCAAAAGAGTACAAACACTTTACAAAGAAACAAAGAAAGATGAATCAATCAGAAAAAATGTTTGTTGTCAAAGCTGCAACAAATAAAATTGGTGCAACACGTGCACACAACTTGTTATGTAGCATGAAAGGCGGGTATGAATATGTTCATGGGACGACCGATGATTTTAAGAATCATCAAAGGGATGTTAATGTCTTTATAGGTGAAAGTGACGCACAAATGCTTATAAACAAAATGGAAAACAGAAAAATGTATGTGCCGAACTTTACATTTCAGTATAGGGTAGAAAACAGTGAGTTGGTTGCCATGTTTTGGGCTGATGAAGTTGCCAAATGTAACTACAAAGAGTTTGGAGACATAGTATCTTTTGATGCAACCTTCAACAGCAACAAGTAAGTGAATCATTGTGTTTGGATTTATAATTAGGCTTAGTTTAGGAATCTCATGAGATTCCACTTGAATCTCATGTGATTCTACTTGAATCTCAAGTGATTCTTCTGGAATCTCATGTGATTCTACTTTAATCTCAAGTGATTCTTCTGGAATCGCATGTGATTCTTTTGGAATCCCTTTGAATCTCTTGAGATTCCACTTTGAATCTCATGTGATTCTACTTGAATCTCAAGTGATTCTTCTGGAATCTCATGTGATTCTTCTGGAATCTCATGTGATTCTTCTGTTATCACAAGTACTAACAAAATGATTTTTATATAGGTACAACATGAAGTTTGTACCATTCATAGGCATTGATAATCACGGGAAGTGTGTCACACTGGGTTCGGGAATGCTTTTACATGAAGATACAAAATCTTACACGTGGCTGCTAAATGCATTCATGACCGCTTTCTCTCATGAACCAACAATGATTGTGACCGATCAAGATGGAGCCATGAAAAGAGCTATCGAAGCCGTTTTTAAGAAAGCCAAACACAGACTTTGCATGTGGCATATCATGCAAAAAATTCCATCAAAGGTATTTTTTTCACATAACTGTTAAACCTGAATCTTATGTGATTGAGTTTTGAATCACTGGATCTCATGTGATTCACTATGGATCTCATGTGATTAATGTTTGAATCACTATGGATCAGACAGGATCTCATGAGATTAATGTTTGAATCACATGAGATTCAAAGTGAATCACATGAGATCAGACAGGATCTCATGTGATTAACTCTGAATCTCATGTGATTCATCTTTGTATCTCCTTTGATTCAACTAATTACAATCTTTTATTCGAAAACAGATTTGTAAAGAAATATATGATGAAACAAATTTCAAAGAACGTTTTGATAAGATCGTTTGGAATATGTTCATTGAACCATTGAAGTTTGAAGAGAAATGGTCTGAATTGATTGAAGATTTTGGTTTGCAAAGTCACAAATGGTTAACAAAAATGTTTAATCTTCGAGAAATTTGGATTCCAGCTTATTTTATTAACTCTCCATTATATGGATTGATGAGGACCACTTCAAGGTCTGAAAGTGAAAACTCGTTCTTCAAAAGTTTCACAAGCCCTGGGGCAACGCTTGTTAGTTTCATGATGTCATATGAATCAGCAATGGAAAGGCAAAGGTATAGACAAGAGGCATTAGACTTCAAAACAATTGAAGCAGCTCCAAAGTGTGAGACAAAGTTGGCAATTGAACTTCATGCAGCACGAGTATATACTAGGACGATATTTTTGCTTGTTCAAACGAAATAAACGAAGGTTGTTGGAATTGTACGATACAAGATTTAAAAATAGATGAAGGTTGTGAAACTGTCATTATTAGAGACAAGAAGCTGAATGATAATAGATCATTTTTTTCACAAAAAAATGGGAAAAGAACAAAAGAAGAAAACTAAAACAGTGGGAGAAACAGCAAGAGACTGGTATTGAATGAATCTCATGAAATTTCTATAAGATTGCAATTGAATCTCATGAGATTTCCATGAGATTGGTATTGAATCACATGAGATTTCCATGGAATCTCATGTGATTCTGTAGAATCTCATGAAATCTCATTTCTGTGGAATCTCATGTGATTCATATTGAAAAAATCACATGCCTATTTTCTAATCTGATGTAATTCTAATAACATTCTTATTACTTGTGTTTTTGTGAGAAATGTTTGCGAATTATAAAGAGAGTTCGGTGGATGTTCATGTAGAAATTTTTCTCCGATACGGAATCTATGTCGACACATATTCTGTTTGATCAAAACTCATGATATTAATGTTAAATTTCCAAAGCAATAACATTTGAAGCGTTGGACAAGGGACATAATACCACCTTACCTGAGAAGACAAAGAAACAGATATGGGGAAAAAATGTAACAATTGAAAGACTTACAAATGCGCAATTTCATTGAAAACGATATTAAAACATGTTGAGCAAGCAGAGAAGGAAAGTAGGAGCGCTTAGGAGAAAAATTGATAAAACTCATGATGAATAAGTGAAAGCTGATATGACCGAATCCCCCTTCAAGAAATACAGTAGATGTGATTGGTGATTTTTCAAATAACCAACCCCAATCAAATTGCTGTGCAAATCCCACGAAGGCTTGTGAACAAAGGAGAACATTTTGAAGAAAAAAGGAGAACGTTTAAAAGAGTGAAGAGAAACAACACTTAAAGTTGGAAAGAAAAAATTAAGGGTTTGTGGCTTTTGTAAAGAGAAGACAAAAAAACATACCAAAACAACTTGTCCACTGAATCCAAAGGCAAAAAAGAAAGGCGACACCAGTTTTATTGATGTTTGAACACTTTTTAGTTACTTGAATATTTCACGTACTTATAAGATCTTGTTCAAATACATCGGAAACCACCTACTCTTAGGAGAATTACTTTTACCAGTAACCTTCGATTTCGATTTAATAGGAGAAACACGATCAATCGCCTTAACACCTAACATCAAACAAAAATTTGTAAAAAACATCAGATGAGAAAACAACTAAAATCACATAGGATTTTGGTATGAATCACATGTGATTCATACCAACACTGAAATCACAAAAATAAGCAAAAGCTATTGAATAAGCACAAAATAAGCAAAAGCTATTGCATAAGCACCATACATCTACCAACAAAAAATCATCAACAAACTGATAAAATAAAAAAAACAAAACAAAACCTAAAAAATACTAAATAAAGCACCAAATAAACAAAAGCTAAAAAATAAGCTACATCTATGGCTTGTGTCCAAAATAAGCAACAATAAGAAACTAGTAATATCAAATAAGCATTAGATTAGAAAAATAAAACATAAAAAATACTAAATAAGCACCAAATAAGCAAAAAAAATAAAGAATAAAAGAAATGTATACCAGGAAGCTTATTCCGATGCTTATTTTCATCGGAATCCGGCAACATATCTCCTTTAGATAGCTTTATTTCATCGCGTATATCCATCTTATAAGATCGATTTTGATGAAATCGATTTAGATAGCCGTATTTCACAGTTAGGGTTTTGATTTGGAGTTAATTTAAAGGAGAGAAAAAGTTAGGGTTTTGATCGGAGAAATTAATGTTTGTGTTTTTTTTTGAAACCGTTGGGGAGAGAATGAAATGAGATGGAAAGTTTCGTTGGGGAAAAGAATGAAATTGAGACCGTTGGATTAGTATTGAAAGCAACAGCTTAGATGGAAAGTTTCGTTCTTTTTTTATACCTCGTTCCTTAGGGAACTTTTCTCAATGACAAAAAACACGGTCAAACTTTTAGCCGTTTTTGGAGATATCCATACAGCTAAAAGAGACACATTTAAAAAACATGAATCCAATCACACACTATAGACTATCAAAACATTAATACCATTCTCCCAACTTAATTTGGTTTAATAAGGGTGGAAACGGGTCGGTCTCAGGTCACACAAGTTACGCGTCAACAATTTCTTGTGTTCAAACGTGTAGATCTGAGTATTTACCAAATCTATATTGCTATTCTTTCACATAAGGCTACACAAGTTTTTGTAAAATGTGTTAACATCTTGTATAGACAGATACATAAAGGCAAAACAATTATTGCTAAGAAAACTTGCTTTGTTTGATCATATAAACATCAAATAATACGAGTATTCACAAACAAAACGAATTTCTAACCTGTGCTTATCATTATGAAGATAATCTAAACCACGAGACACAGAGAGCTCGATCGCCTGAAAGAAATCAAAAGCCATGAGCTCGATGCCTGAAAGGTAGTCTAGCGTCAAGCCTGAGAGAAAACGTGGAGATGGGCAGCCAAACAATTAACAAATGAGTGGTATGTTTTAGGTTTTCAAGGTTTCGATTTAAATGGTGTCATGAAAAAGCAGATGAAATTATGAAGTAGTTGGTGAAGTAATAAAATGTGTGGAAGTAATTGGTGAGGTGACCCATTACTTATTTTTACAGATCTTCACTTTAACTAAAAAGACAGCAATCTTTTTGTACAAGCTAGCATCTCTGTACTCTTCGTACCTATGCAGTAAATTTATGTGTGTTTTGAAGGCAAGAGAAAATGAGAGAGATGATATAGAAATATTTTTTAGAATGAGATTTTGTATTGTTACAGTATCTTGTATCTTAAAGTAAATGGGCACAACTTTTTATGTTTTCTATAATTTAAATTTTCATTGCTTTTCAGTTAACTTTTTGTATCGGGTAAAGAAAAAAAGAAGAGAATGAAAAGTACGTGTCGTGTCTTCTTTGTACAATGGAGTAATATGTTACCTTTTCCATATCATAATTTTTTAAAGTTAATTTGAAATTTAGAGGTAAAGTTCCATCATATAAATAATATCGATGCCTATTGCGAGATAACTTTTGTTTATTAAACTTAGCAACATCTTATTATCTTTTCTTCTTGGCGCAATAAATCTAGCACATTACAACTTTTGGTATGAATGTGTGACGACCTTTTTGTCCCTAAAGGTAAAATATTTATAAACTGCAAAAACCACAAAATACAAATGTATCATGAGGACACACCACGCCACCCCAAACAAGGTGTTACAAGTAATGACTTAATCTTTTTTTTAACTATGAGTAGGAGGTTTTTTTTTTCTTTCGTAAGACCATTTTATACTACGTGTATCCTTTATTTTTTAATCAAACATGCATACATATCATACCCACACCCATACCCGTCAGGTCGCTTAAAGTGTTTACCTTTTTTAAACTTTAAAAAGTAAACTTTTCAAAATAGACCAGTCGTCTGGTCTCTGAAGTCGCCTAAAATACCTTTTACTTTTTGTGTAAATAACTTTTCAAACATGTTTTTGGGCGACCTAGTAAAGTATAAAAGTCGCCTAAAGTAGCTTTATGCGACTTTTATAATTTACTAGATCGCTCAAAAACATGTCTGAAAAGTAACTTACACAAAAAGTGAAAAGTTTTTTAAACGACTTCAGAGACAGGACGACTGGTCTATTGTGAGAAATTTATTTTTTAAAGTCTAAAAAAAGTAAACACTTTAGCCGACCTATTTTGATTATTTTCCATTTTATCTCTTGCACACGCTACATATCGATGCAATGTGCACCTACCCACCAAAGGCTAAGACATCTTGTTTTTAAACGAATAAGTTATCCGGAATATGATAGCCTAGTTTAACACAACATATAAAATGTTTGAATAGAAGTTTATAATTAACGTATGCTTAATATATGAGTAATAGTTAACATTTCATGAAATTAATATATTACACATTCACGGACAAATCCAGTGTCGTTTTGACAGTGAATCTACAGTGCTACAGTAACGGGCTCCCATTTTGAGCCTGCCTGATTTTGGTTTTTTTTTTTAATTATTTTGTTTTTGTTTTTTTTAAAAAAAAAATTGTATGCACAAAGTAGAAGGGAAAAAAAATATTACAAAAGTTCTGATTTATTCAGATAAAAAAATACTCGCGGAAACATCTTCGATACCTAATAACTTTAAAATAATTGATATGGTCATAAACGTACAACCCATTATATTAAAAAAAACCTATATAGCAAAAAAAAAACAACACTTTAAACATGAGGCCCAACACATAAGCCATATAAAAAAAATTATTACTAATATACACATTTGTCGACAAACTAGCCTAAAATTCGCATAAAATGTGGCCCAAAATCTGGCCCAAAGTAAAAAAAAAAAAAACTAGCCCAAAATTAGCCTGAAATCTGGCCCAAAGTAAAAAAAAATACAAAACGGTCCCTCAACTTTTAACTATTTACGATTTTCTTACACAAAAATTCCCGTAAAAAAATTTACAAAACCGTCCCAAAAAAAGAAAATATTCGGGAAAAAATTAGCCCGTCCCAACGCAAATTTTTTTTCCCCGAATCATACAAAAAAAGAAAATATTAAAAATTAGCCCCGCCATAACGCATCGCCCAAAAAAAAACCCCCTTAAGGGACAACTTATAATCAGAGCATGAGTAGCTGAAATTTTGTATGGCTATTAGATTATCTATAAAATTTCTTTCGAGGATCAATAGAATATGATAATTCATTCTTAATTTGCAGCTACTTCTCTCCTCCTGAAGGAATTATCCTTCTTCTATATCCCGTATATGTGCATTTAGGTGGAGTAATTTGCACAAAAAAAAATTTGAAATGGGATATGTTTGGTTAATAACCAAAATCAATTATAAAAGGGAGGATTTATAATAACATATTGGCATGATGCTAATTTTTGTAGTTGTACATATTATAATATTGCCCCATACAACAACACAAGTTTATCTCTCATTTTCATTTAATAATTTAGAAGTAATTCATCGCATATTCATGATGAAATACTTACTTTGGAATGTTAGGCTCGCATTGAGCTATTAATCATGCAAACTCGAGGTTGCAATATAATGACCATTTAGACGATGCATCGATTTTAAACTCTAAATGGTTCATACAATGGATTTGTATGCCTACATATATCCACTTGTTTTCTTTCCAGAAAATTGAAGGATTGAGTCCTCATTCTAGTTGATAGATTGATAATCAACTTCTTTTAAGAGATAACAACATTAGATTGAAGAATCGTGTTCTTCTATAGTTTTGCATCATTAATGACTCGGGATGGTGTAACCGGTCATGCCAAAATATTTGCTCATAAACATATGTTATGGCTATGATTAGCTTTTACTAATCTTTATATAATGCATGTCGAGGAAGACACAAAAGAATATAATGTATCCTTAATATTTAACTTCGTTCCTCATGACAATTTTATATTTCTATTACGGAGCAAAATGTGCTAGCATAGATTCTTAAATCTATTAATATAGTGTGTAATTTCTTTGTCACACTTGTATTTTGCATACATCACATTGCATTTTTGCATAAATAGCATTTTTGTTTGCTCTTTTCTTATTTTATTTTGCTACCACTAGTGGTTTGTCATTGTCATACTACCTCGACCATATCCTTTACCAAGATAAATGATCTTTAAACATTTATCATTACATTATCACATTCACATGAGGGAATGAAGATCTTATATTGATCATTTTATCTCATTCACTTGAGGGAATGAAGATCTTTATGTTGATCTACTCATCTTTAATCTTACAACTTGAGGTTGCAAACAAGTTCTTTGAATTAAAACGATAATAATTATTTCACCACGTCCATAATCACGATATCTACATGATCATCGTTATTGAGTCACATTCAGTTGAGTGAATGGAGCAAATTTAGTAAACGGGTTTATCGTGTTTCTTAAAGCATACCCATTGCTTTATTTAAAGAAACTCATATCAAAGCATCGTTCTCGATATATGAGCATATACGAGGCATTAACCATCTCATCGCATATTTTCTTGTTATCATTCAGAGGTAATACTCAATATTGTGAAATTGTGCTCATATTTACAAGAATTTCTTGCTTTTGATGGTCAAATCTTTCTTTTAGATTTTGACATACATTTAACGGATCTTTCACCGTTAGATATTATCTTTTAATTCAAATCTAACACAAAAATTATGAGACCGAACTCGCTTATACTTTTTTTTTATGCATCTTGAGGTGCATACAATTATAGCGAGATTTAACGAATCTTTCATCGTTAAGTATTCTCTTTTTAGATCATCATGAAAAAGACGATGGGGGAATACCACTATTGTAACATACTCTTGTAAAGAGGCCTTATTTTCAGCTTTGATTGATTATCCCCAAAGTTAGATGGAACTCAGCATGAAGAGTCCAAAGGATATGATTTTTTTCCCGATATGTCAAGAACAACAAAATTAATATTTGAAAGCTTTAATTTTAACATTCTACATAAAAATGACAAAAATATCATTTAGCAAAGATTGCATATATCACCATACTTGGAAACTTTTTTTCATATATCACAAACATTTTACGAATCTTATTAAGAGATTATACACCACTTATACAAGTCGTAAAAAAAATCAATTTCAAATTTATGTAATTTTAAAGCGTTGTGTTTTACGCCATTAACATTTTTATTAAAGGCTAATTATACAAATGCAACGCATATTAAACACATACTTTCGATTTCCATGCAACACATATATAACATAGATTTTTAGATAGATAGTAACAATATACGATACTACACGTCTAAACTAAAAATAAATAGATGCATCACATTTTATTAAGGCAACATATCTAATCTTGATTATATTACGATGTTGATATATGTTATTAGTAGTGTTCATGCCTCTTTTTTTAATATCTTAAAATCAATAACCAGAATAAAATGATTAGAAACTTCACTTTATAAAGAAATACAATTACAAACACAATTGATTCGGAAAAAATAAACAAAAAACATGCAATATGCATTGTAAATGCATATAGTTTACCATAGCCAAGTAAATAAAAGATTAAAAAATTACGAGTATAATCTTAGCAAATATCATGACATTAGTATGCAAAATAATATTAGCCAATATCAAGTAGAAAACATGCGAAATCATGAATTTAGCAAATAAGTAAATGATTAAATAATTATATCGACATGATTAATAATAGAACTTGAGGTTCTATACAAACATATAAAAATAATACGAAGTTGTGTTATTTGATTCTCTTGAGGGAATCATAATAAAACTTCAAGTTTTATCTTTTTTTTTATAATATAACATGAGGTTATGTTATTGATTCTATTAGAATCAAAATGGTTCACACAGAAGAGTAATTGACCAACAAATGTTTCTTTTAATTCTTTCTAGAAACGAAAGAGATTCTTTTTCAAGATTATTGATTGAGGGGCCTTGTTACTTTTGGTTTTATTATGAATAAATATAATCATAACATGAGGTTATGATATTTTTTTTAAGGCTCTTAAATAAAATAATCATAACTTGAGTTATGTTATTGTGATTCAAAGCAATCATGATATTTATTCGAAAAAGGAAAAAATTTACATGATGACGTATAACAATATTAATCAAAAGAGGCTAAAAATGCCACATTAATTTCGATGCTAACAATTTTGATGCTAACAGTCAAATACAACTTATTAACAAAGATCGTTATTCTTGATATTAATATGATAACAATTTTCTTACACGTACTGGAATACATATCAGATCATATAACAGACCAGATGCAACATCACAACCATACATATGATTTGATGTATGTGTGAAGATCTTGAGAAATATAATAACATGAAGTGATACATATTATAAAAATAATAGCAATACTCACATGTTTAGATTTAGTCTCAACTTCAACGAAAATAAAGAAAAAAAATTCAAATATAAAATTTTGTCATTCACCTTTATCGTATTGCCACCAATGTAGAAGATCTCGTCTCTTGATAATGATTTCAAGTTTCAGCCGTAAAAAAAACAAGTTTGTTTTGGAGCAAACTTCGTGCTGATAACGTGTTATGAAATGTAAAGAATAAGAGATAGATGAGGAAGGAGATGATTGTTATTGAGTAGTCTTCCAATGAGTACAATGTGTCCCTTATTTATAAGGGTATATAGAGTGTAACCCCTAGCTAATTAAGTACATATTCAAGGCTAATTAACATCTCATAAAGGTGAATAAACACACTTCATTAATATATTTATAACACAACTAACCTTTTCTATCGGGTAAAAAAAAGTGTAGAAACCATACGACCCTTTTTTTTTCCGAGTAAATCGTAAAAATCGTTCCTAAGGTTTAGCCAAATTGCATGTTTTGTCCCAAACAGTTTGAAAGTGCAAAAATCATCCCTAAGGTTTAGCCAAAGTGCAAAAATCGTCCCACATAGTTTAGCCAAATTGCAAGTTTCATCCCTAAGGTTTAGCCAAATTGCATGTTTTGTCGTCAACCAAGGACGATTATTTACAAAATAGTTTGATTTAGGGACGATTTTTTGCCATTCAAACTAATTTGGTACGAACATTGCAATTTGGCTAAACCTTAGGGACGATTTTTGCAATTTACTCTTTTTTTTCTTTGCTTATCACTTCACGTCTTCTTCGTACAATGAAGTAATATGTTACCTTTTTTATATACACATCTTCTAAAGTTTATTTGAACTTTAAAGGTAAAGTTCTCTCATATAAATAATATTAAGGTCTATTATAGAATTCGGTTTTTTTTATTCTTATGAGAAAACTTTATCTTTAAAGTTAAGTTCAAATGAACTTTAAAAGATCCTTATCCTTTTTCATAGAATAAGGATTCTGGTAAAATTTCTTCACATAAATAATATCGAAGCCTATTGCGAGACCCGATTTTCTTTATCCTTGTGAGGGAACTTTACCTCTGATCCTTATCCTTTTTAATATAAAGAAAGAACTCATATTGTAGCTAGATATATTTTGTTTATTAAACTTAGCAACATCTTATTATCTTTTCTTCTTGGCACAATAAATCTTGCACGTTACAACTTTTGGTATGAATGAGTAGGAGTTTTTTTGTTACGATCATTTTATACTATGTGTATCCTTTATTTTTTAATCAAACATGCATACATATCATACCCACACCATACCCGCAAGTGTACCACCTTTTTTGTTAGGATAATTCTCAAAATAGACCAATCGCCTAAAGTGTTTACCTTTTTTAGACTTTAAAAAATAAACTTCTCAAAATAGACCAGTCGTCTGGTCTCTGAAGTCACCTAAAAAACTTTTTACTTTTTGTGTAAGTAACTTTTCAAACATGTTTTTGGGCGACCTAGCCTAAAGTAGCTTTTGTACTTTATGCGACTTTTATACTTTACTAAGTCGCCCAAAAACATGTGTGAAAAGTAACTTACACAAAAGTAAAAAGTTTTTTAAACGACGTAAAAGACCGGACGACTGATATATTTTGAAAAGTTTATTTTTTGAAGTCTAAAAAAAATAAACGCTTTAGACGACGGGTCTATTTTAAGAATTTTCCGTTTTGTCTCTTGCACACGCTACATATCATGCAATGTGCACCTACCTACCAAAGGCTAAGACATCTTGTATTTAATCCGGAATAGAGTAAACTGCAAAAATCATCTCTGTGGTTTGTATTTGTGCACTAATCCTCCCTACACCGATACATGGCACTAATCATCCCCAAGTATGAAATGTTCAGCAGCAAAATCCTCCTTAGAAGGGATGATTTTTTGCAAAACTTTATTGTTAAACTTTTGCAAAATCACATCCCCAAGAAGGATGATTTTTGCCGAACATTTGCCACTCAGGGATGATTAGTGTCAATAGTATCGGCTAAGGATGATTAGTGCCACAAACTACAAACCACAGGGATGATTTTTGCAGTTTACTCTCCGGAATATGATAGTCTAGTTTACCACAACATATAAAATGTTTGAATAGAAATTTATAATTAAGGATAAATAACATGAGAGAGTAATGTTGAGGTTATTGTGAGAGAGAGAAAAAAAGTGAGTCATGCTTGTAAAAAAATTATTATATTTTATTCAAGAAGTGCACTTACACAAAATGAACATTACCCCTCATGTTCATTTTGAACATGAGAAGATCTTTATCCTATAATTAATGTATGCTTAATATATGAGTAATAGTTACATATCATGAAATTAAGTAACATTATTGCTAATGCTCATGTTAAAAAAAAGTAACATTATTGCTCAAAGGAAGGTGATTTGTACATCATTTTTTTGCCATCCACCACTAAATTACACCGGGTGATGCACACAGTACAATACTCAGATGCAGAATTAGTGATGGATTTTACAAAAAAAAATTGTGTACAAATAACCTCTCATTGTTCAATAGGCAGTTCAAAGGGGGCTCAAGGGTGTGCAAGTGGTGTCGTCGCACCGGGCCTTCACTTAAGAAGGGACACAATTTTTTTAGTTTTGTATATAAATACGTTAGATATGACACATATTTGAGGCATATAATTCAAGTTTACACGTAATTTTTCTTGTAATTTATATGTGTAATAGGGCTTCCTTATTTTTATTGTTTAGGACACTGAAAACCATTTGACGGCCCTGGCTAGTACAACCAACATCTAAACGTAAACGATTGTGCTCGATATCAAAATTTCAATACACAAATCAATCTATTTGATCCCATGCTTATTTAAAACTATATATACTTCTTAGAGATACTATAAATTAGCAAAAGTAACTTAAAAAAAAAACAGCGCAAAGGATATTCATTTTGCAACACCTTGTGTCTGCCTTCACAATACCTGAACATGTAAAAACAGGTTGAGGAATAAAAGATATCAACACTTTCTAGCAGTGGTAAAATAAACCGTTTACATTTATCAAAATTGATATAGCTGAGAACGATATGAGTTAAATATATCAATTTTTCTAAAAAACTTTATATTCAACATGTGAAACGGTTCTATTTAGATATCAAAATAATTTCCAAAACAGAATAAGTACATAACTTCCTGTGTGAAAAGAGTGGACGTTTTTTTATTTTTTTATCACTATGTCTAGAAATTAAACGGGATCTCAAAAGAAACCCGCAAAATAAAAAAATAAAAGAGAAACATTGATGAAACTTGCTTTTATTTTTCATCTTAGAGGTTTTGTAATAAAAAGAGAGTACCACCACTACCACACTACTACCCCAAATCCCATTCAATGTGGTTGATGTGTCTTAAAGCCAGATTTGTAACCAAACAGACAAAACAAGCACACAACAAATGCACAATAAGGGCCCATTCTTGTTTTGCCCCAAGTTGTCACCCCTTGAGACAAACTCGCCCAAGATATTCGACACTTTTTAAAATGCTAGACTTATGCAACTTAAGCAACTCATGCGACTTGTTAATATGTTTACAAGTGTCTCTATCCACTAATCACTGGTGTTACCATTGTGTAAGGTGAAAGTACACTTGTCTAAGAAAGTGCCAGTGTATTTCTTATATGACTTAAGATGTACCTTTTATGCGACTAGTATTTTTTTTTTTAAAAAGATTTTATTTTACTTTTAAAGTTATGCAACTTGTACATGGGTAAAATTTACCATCAAATACAATCGAGTGTAAACACCGAGTAAAATAGCTTGAGCTATAATATTTGTGTGTAAATTCCTGACTAAAGTTAGTTCAAATATTTTCATGGGTAGGTCGTCGCTACAACTACACAATAGTATAATACTGTAATCCAAAAGCTAAATATCAAAACGAATTGTATTTTATTAATACTGCATTCAGTTACAAACAATTAACATTTTGACCCACTATTCATTACACAAAAGAACCACAAAAATGTGTAGCTATTGGAAATACAATAAGCAATAACATAATGAAAATATTGTACATATTACAAGCCGAGGAACATTCACGAGCCATCTATCATGTGAACAACTTTCTCTATCGTTGGACTTTCTAATTAATTTCTTATATGACTTAATAGCTGTGAATTTGTTAGTGTTTTATGTACTTGTGATTAATCCTTTAAAACTAATGCGACTAATTTTGTTCAACTTAAAAAAACAACCCAAACCATAGTTAAATACTAACCCTAATATAAATCCCCAAATCTCATATCACTCTTCTAAAATTCAACCCTAACCCTTATTTTAATTGTCAAAATCTTGTTGTTATTCATAAGGAAGCTAGCTGATAACTGTTGGGAAAGATATGGACTTCTGTCTTGACATGATAAGCTAGTTAAATCGCATAAACTAAAAATCAACATTCAACGTAAACGGACATCAAAAAAGTAAAAGTTTACGTCTAGCAAGTGTTATATAATTATTACGAGGATAATTTATAACTTTTCATATTATATTTTTATTGGTTACGTAAAGGGTCTACGTTTCGCAATAAAATACATTTAAGCATACCTGAAAGTACATGTACCTATCTATACTCAAACAAATACCCACTTTTATACCTAATACACAAAAATTAAATCATTCCCTACCTTATACACCCATTAGGCCGGATATACAAAGAATAAAACACCAAGACCATTTCAAATTTAACTTTCAAAGTAATAAGACACATGCTTAATTCGTCCCTCCTCCTAGGAAGGATGAGAGCACCTTACACCTTTGTATCATTACCACTAAACCACTTCCTAACACATTGTATTGTGTTGTGGTTTGTAGATATTTCTAGTATAAATAAGAGATCACTAGTAAGCTTTTCACACTCTTATTGCAAGTAAAAATCAAACACAAAACTCTCTCTACTCCACGCCATAACCCACAACTCATATTCCCTTTTTGAGGTGTTCATAGTTTTAATTCTAACAAAGATACAAGTGTACTAGTATTGTTATTAGTGATATCTAAGGTAGTTCAAAGTATTTTGAAAGCTTGGGTATTATTCTAGCAAGGGTTTAATCAAGAGGAAAAACTAGGGTTTTCTAGCTAGGGTTTCAATTAGGGTTTGCTATTTGGGGATTGATTTTGTGTTCTCCATCTCCCTACACTCTTCTAAGGTCTTCATAAACCCTAATATTTTTATAATTATTCATTTCATATTTTATATACTAGTTATTATGTTAATCACCACCTAGAGTTGTTTTGTGAATTTATAAAATATAAATGGGTATATATATGATTTGAATTTATATGTTTATATAATGAATTGATGTTAAATATATACTAGAACACAAGAACACACTTTATATAAGTGTTGGGTAATTTATAAATTTAGTTTATAAAT